>ONZH01021846.1:0-34161 GCA_900303285.1 Rhinella marina
ACAGCTATGTGAACTGAAAAATAAAAAAGTTATGGCTGTGTGAAGGCAGGGAGCGCAAAAACGAAAAACGAAAAAAAAAAAAAAAAACTCCGGGAGTGGAAAGGGTTAAGCCAGTTTTGATAAATGTTTGTTATTGATGTAAAATAACTCAAATGACGGTTCCTTAATAAACAACATGAACACAAAGGAACAAAAAAATGAAAACTTAGTAGCTGAATGCTAATGTTAATCCGATTTGCTTTTCAATCTGCACATCCTCCCTCAGCCTTCCAAAGGCACAAACACGACCCATGCACTGAAGGTCAGCAAGCAGCCTCTGTGTTAAAAATACAAAAATATCATTGTCAATTCACTTGTTGTCAAGCTATAACATAAGATGTCAGGAAATTTATACACCTGTAATATAGTATAGTATATACTGTGTGTGTGTGTATATTATATATATACTATATATATATATATATATATATATATACACTCACCGGCCACTTTATTAGGTACACCTGTCCAACTGCTCCGTTAACACTTAATTTCTAATCAGCCAATCACATGGCGGCAACTCAGTGCATTTAGGCATGTAGACATGGTCAGACAATCTCATGCAGTTCAAACCGAGCATCAGTATGGGGAAGAAAGGTGATTTGAGTGCCTTTGAACGTGGCATGGTTGTTGGTGCCAGAAGGGCTGGTCTGAGTATTTCAGAAACTGCTGATCTACTGGGATTTTCACGCACAACCATCTCTAGGGTTTACAGAGAATGGTCCGAAAAAGAAAAAACATCCAGTGAGCGGCAGTTCTGTGGGCGGAAATGCCTTGTTGATGCCAGAGGTCAGAGGAGAATGGGTAGACTGGTTCGAGCTGATAGAAAGGCAAACAGTGACTCAAATTTCCACCCGTTACAACCAAGGTAGGCAGAAGAGCATCTCTGAACGCACAGTACGTCGAACTTTGAGGCAGATGGGCTACAGCAGCAGAAGACCACACCGGGTGCCATTCCTTTCAGCTAAGAACAGGAAACTGAGGCTACAATTTGCACAAGCTCATCGAAATTGGACAGTAGAAGATTGGAAAAAACGTTGCCTGGTCTGATGAAGTCTCGATTTCTTGCTGCGACATTCGGATGGTGAGGGTCAGAATTTGGCGTCAACAACATGAAAGCATGGATCCATCCTGCCTTGTATCAACGGTTCAAGGCTGGTGGTGGTGGTGTCATGGTGTGGGGAATATTTTCTTGGCACTCTTTGGGCCCCTTGGTACCAATTGAGGCATCGTTGCAACGCCACAGCCTACCTGAGTATTGTTGCTGACCATGTCCATCCCTTTATGACCACAATGTACCCAACATCTGATGGCTACTTTCAGCAGGATAATGCGCCATGTCATAAAGCTGGAATCATCTCAGACTGGTTTCTTGAACATGACAATGAGTTCACTGTACTCAAATGGCCTCCACAGTCACCAGATCTCAATCCAATAGAGCATCTTTGGGATGTGGTGGAACGGGAGATTCGCATCATGGATGTGCAGCCGACAAATCTGCGGCAACTGTGTGATGCCATCATGTCAATATGGACCAAAATCTCTGAGGAATGCTTCCAGCACCTTGTTGAATCTATGCCACGAAGAATTGAGGCAGTTCTGAAGGCAAAAGGGGGTCCAACCCGTTACTAGCATGGTGTACCTAATAAAGTGGCCGGTGAGTGTATATATATTGTAAGCACCCAGCAGGAAAAGTACTGGAGGATAGATATGTGCCACTGACATTGTAAGGCCTCATTCACACGTCCGTATAATGTGTCCGCATCCTTTCTGCATCCGTTTCCGCAATTGCGGACAATTATACGGATGCGGATCCATTCATTTCAATGGATCCCGAAAAAATGCGGACAGTACACCGTGTGGTGTCCACATCCGTGTGTCCGTCCGCATAAAGAAATCCTCCTGTCCTACTTTTCTCCCGAATTGCGGTCCGTAGCACAATGAAAGTTATGGATCCGCAAAAATGCGGAAGACATGCAGAAAGACATCCGCATGTCATCCGTATTTGCGGATTCCTTTCCACGAGGGGAGAAAAAAAAAGAAAAGGTACAGATGTTATTCATCCTTCTGTTTTTTTTTGCGGATCCGCAAAAAACGGATGACATATGGATACATCCTTTCCGTTTTTTATAGAAATGATGTCCTGACCGTTTTCCAGGATGTGCACAAATACGGACGTGTGAATCAGGCCTTAGTCTCAGTAGTATAAGGCCAGGGCTACTCAGCGACATGTGTTTCACGACATATAGGATACAACTAGACTGCAACATGTGTCGCAGTCGTGAACACAAAATATGTCGCGCAACATATTGATGATAGGTACAATCCAGTTTTAGGCCCCTTTCACACAAGCGAGTTTGAAAATCGCAGCATGTTCTATATTCTGCGTTTTTCATGCAGCCCTGGCCCCATAGAAGTGAATGGGGCTGCATGAAAAACCGATCGCACCCGCCCGGAAAAAAACTGAACTGAACGCAATCACAGACAAACTGACTGAACTTTCTTGCAAAATGGTGCGAGTTTTCCTAAATGCATCCGGACCTAATTTGTCACGCTCGTGTGAAAGAGGCCTTAGTCTCACCAGTATTTCACCTTGTTTTGACTGGAACTCCAGGTAGGACCCCTGGCTGATTAAGGCCTCTTTCACACGAGCGTGACCAATTAGGTCCGGATGCGTTCAAGGTGCATTCAGGGAAACTTGCACCATTTTGCAAGCAAGTTCAGTCAGTTTTGTCTGCGACTGCGTTCAGTTGGTTCAGTTTTTCCGCACGGGTGCAATGTGTTTTTGATGCGTTTTTTTTTACGCGCGTGATAAAAAAACTGAAGGTTTACAAACATCTCCTAGCAACCATCAGTGAAAAACGCATTGTATCCACACTTGCTTGCGGATGCAATATGTTTTTCACTGAAGCCGCATTCAATTTTATGGGGCATAGAACATGCTGCATTTTTCAAGCAACGCAGAACTGATGCGTGAAAAAAAAAATGCTCACGTACACAAACCCAATAAAATGAATGGGTCAGGATTCAGTGCGGGCGCTATACGTTCACGTCACGTATTTCACCCGTGTGGCAAACTCGCTCGTGTGAAAGAGACCTAAAAAGAGGCCAGCTAGAAGTGTGGATGGTGATGTGTGAGCCGCTGGAAAGCTGGACTTTTCAGTCTGTGGGCCTCTCTAACTGGAAAACCCTTGGCCAGAAAACTGTACAGCTACTGGATGAGCTACAAACTGCATTTACAAAGGTTCTTTAACACTTTCAGTACCGGGCCACTTTTCACCTCAAATCCCAAGCCGTTTTTTGCAAATCTGACATGTATCACTGTATGTGGTAATAACTTTGGAACGCTTTTACTTATCCAGGCCATTCTGAGATTGTTTTCTCGTCACATATTGTGCTTCACGACAGTAGTAAATTTGGGGCAAAATATTTCATTTTTATTTATTAAAAAAATACATTATTTACCAAAAATTTTGAAAAATTTGCAAATTTCCAAATACAATTTCTCTAATTTCAAAATACACAGTAATACCTCCAAAAATAGTTATTATTTTACATTCCCCATATGTCTACTTTATGTTGGCATCATTTTGTAAATGTCATTTTACTTTTTTAGGATGTTATAAGGCTTCTAAGATTTGAATCAAATCTTAAATTTTTTAGAAGATTTCCAAAACCCATTTTTTTTTAATGACCAGTTCAGATATAAGGTTACTTTGTAGGGCTTATATAGTGGAAACTCCCCATAAATCACACCATTTTAGAAACTACACCCCGCAAGCTATTCAAAACTGATTTTACTAACTTTGTTAACCCTTTATGTGTTCCATGAGAATTGACGGGAAATTGGAATGAAATTTCAAAATTACATTTTTTTTAGCAGATTTTAAGTTTTAATCCAATTTCCATGAAACACATCAAGGGTTAACAAAAAAAAAAAATCTATTACCCCAATTCTGTAGTTTACAGAAACACCCCATATACTGTATACTCGTAGCCCAATGTACTGGCGCACAGCAGGCTTCACAGTGGAAGGAGCACCATATGGCTTTTGGAGAGCGAAATTAGCTGGAATAATAATTGGGAGCTATGTCGCACATGAAGACCCCCTGAGCTGGCCCTACAGTGGAAACCCCCAAATGTGACCCCATTTTGGAAAGAGCACCCTTAAGGCCCCTTTCACACGAGCGGGAGACTCGCATGTCTCCCGCAACGCATCTACAGGGCTGGACTCGGCACGGACAGGGATCGCATATAATGCTATGCGATCCCTGTCAGTGCGGTGTCCAGCCCTGTAGATCCGTTGCGGGAGACATGCGAGTCTCCCGCTCGTGTGAAAGGGGCCTAAGGAATCTTTCAAGGTGTGTGGTGAGCACTTTGAGATCAATGGTTTTTCCTAGAATTAGGATTCACGCGGAAGTTAAAATGAAAAATTGCAATTTTTTGACAAAAAAAGTTGCTATACACCCATATTTTTCACTTTCACAAAGGGTAACGGGACAAAATGCACCCACATTTTGATCACCATTTCCCCCCGAATACGGCAACACCCCATATGTGCTCGTAGCCCAATGTACTGGCGCACAGCAGGCTTCACAGTGGAAGGAGCACCATATGGCTTTTGGAGAGGGAAATTAGCTGGAATAATAATTGGGAGCTATGTCGCACATGAAGACCCCATGAGCTGGCCCTACAGTGGAAACCCCCCAAAAGTGACCCCATTTTGGAAAGAGCACCCCCATACGAACATTTTAAGTGGTCGAAAGGGTACTTTTTACTAAACAGGTGTCTCACAGAAGGCAGAAGCACTTGTAGCAGCATTTCAAAGCACACATTTGTGAAAATGAAAAAATACTAGCAGACCCCAATTTTTCAGATTCACTAGGGGTTAAAGGAGAAAATGCACCCCAATACATGTTACCCTTTTTTTCCCATTAAAACAACACCCCATTTGTGCTTGTAGCCCGCTGTATGGGTGCACAGCAGGCTATCAGAGGCAAACTGCAATATATGGGTCTTTTAGGCCAGAATTAACAGACATGTCTCATTTAAATCACTGCTGAGGTCCCCAGAAATTAAAAATCCCCACAATTGACCCCATTTTGGAAAGAGCACCCCTGTACGAACATTTTAAGTGGTCGAAAGGGTACTTTTTACTAAACAGTTGTCTCACAGAAGGCAGAAACACTTGTAAAAGCTTTTCAAAGCACACATTTGTGAAAATGAAAAATTACAAGCAGACCCCAATTTTTCAGATTCACAAGGGGTTAAAGGAAAAAATGCACCCAATGCATGTTCCCCATTTTTTCCCCATTAAAACAACACCCCATTTGTGCTTGTAGCCCGCTGTATGGGCGCACAGCAGGCCACCAGAGGCAAACTGCAAAAATGTGTTTTTTTGCAGGCCAAATTTAACAGACATGGTTTTTTAATTGCCATGTCGCTTTCCCCAACAACTAAAAACCCCAAGAAGTGACCCCATTTTGGAAAGAGCACCCCCGTACGAACATTTTAAGTGGTAGAAAGGGTACTTTTTCACAAACTGGGGTCTCACAGAAATGAATATGTAGTGATGGTGAAAAGTGGATATGTAAGATACAGATACTAAATGTGAGGTATAAAGTGAAAAAATTTCAGAGTACATCAGGGATGAAACTAATCCATGGATTGGTGGTAAATTCTGAAACAATCCTTGATGCACAGGCCAGGTTTTTCAGGGCACGTTTCGCAGTGGTGTATAGTGTCCTTCCTAATCCCCCTTTTGGAACACACCCTGCATCGTTTTTGGGTCCTTCCCTTCCTCGCTGTTTGGGGGACTTCACCAGGGAAATGTTGTCCTGGTACAACTCGGGCATCGTAACTTGCAGAAATGCTGGGGCCTCTTCTGCTTGGCTTGGACGAATTAGGGCTTTATCACCACCTCTTGAAATTGAAGGAATGTTTTTGTCTGGCCTGTAGATCTAAAATCACAAATGCATTGTACAGCACCACCTGTACAAGGTGCACGGCCAGCTTTTTGTACCACACTTTGGTTTTTCGTGTGGCATTGTAGGGCTTCAGAACTTGATCTGAAACATCAACTCCTCCCATGCTCTTGTTGTAGGCCAGGATGCAGTCTGGTTTGGGGACAGTGGTAGTGGTACCACGTACACGAGCAGGGGAGCAGGTGTTGGTGTGAATACTGGTCAGTAAAAGGACATCCCTCTTGTCCTTGTACTTAACCGCCAACATGTTCTGATTGAGGAGAGCATGGCTTTCTCCTTTTTGTAGCGGTTGCCCTACCAGGGATCTTGGTAGGCCTCTCTGATTTTAGCGTATTGTGCCGCACGCCACAGTACGTCTGGAAACTAGGGATTGGAACAGTGGTACACTTGTGTAGTAATTATCCACATATAGATGGTAACCCTTATCTAGCAGTGGGTGCAGCAAGTCCCACACTAGTTTCCTACTAACTCCTAGGCCAGGGGGGCATTCTGGGGGTTCAACTTCCCCCAAACTCAAGTCAGGCTGGCGTTTTGGCCTAGAAGGAATACTCAGACATGTGCTACAAGACCAGTTTTGTGGGGGGATTCTGTAGAGCATTGTGTAACAGCGGCTGCTATGCGCCGCTGTTCCCCTGCTTACCGCTGCAGTCCTGGGCACCGTGTTCAGCGGTGATCTGCTGCCTGTGCTTCCCATTCACTGCTGCAGTACTGTTGCTCTGGGATCTGCTCCAGAGTTTTCATTCAGCCCTGGCTACAACGTGCTTGCTGCTTATTCCTTGCAATCACTCCCCTTGGGGCTGGCACATGTTGGATCATGTGGGTTGGATCATGTGACCTCATTGACCAACCCTGGTCCTCCTGCTAATATATGTGGCTCAGCCCTCTTCCCAGCTGCCTCAGTGTCAAGGTCCTTGTATCCTGTTTGGTTACTATTGTTCCTGCTGAATTACTGTGTTGCTGACGCGTGCTAGTGTTCCCGGATTCTGCTATCTGCTTCAGCACTGCCTGCTTAGACCTTCTTGCCTGACCTGTACCTGTGCTCTGACCCCTTGCCTGTTTTATTTTGCCTCTGCCTCATCCTTCGGTCCTGCATTGTTGTTCCTGGTGATGACTCGGCCCTCTGACCACTGCTGTACCTCTGGTACCTTCACAGGTACCTCCTGGTCCGCCTGGACCAGCTGCCTCGTGTGCCTATCCTCCTCAGGAGATAGCGACCTGGTGTTCCCCCTCGGAAAGTCTATCCCCACCATCAGGGGTATTGTCAAGATCGAGGGGTTCACTTAGACAATGCCCTTAGAGGAGGTAGGACACGAGGCACAGTGGGTTCACACCCGCTGGTTCGTGACACATTGTAAGCTGTTGTGCTGCACCACAGGCTAGCCCGTACCACACACTCAAACAGTTGTTCTTTGATCTTTTAGGGTAATAACACGTAAGGTGTGGCTGTTTAATTATGTCCGCCAGTAGGTAAATTACTGCACTTTCCTCCGGCATCCATCGTAAGGGTGCTGCGCTGTGCAGCACAAGGGTCTCAGCCTTCGGACTGGGTGTATGTAAATTTGCATTTAACCAGCATTTGTGGTTGTGCTCATTGCCACTTTAAGTAAAATACTGTTTTGGCAAAAGCTGGTGTTGGGTTTGCTTTCCTCGTTTGTGACTTCTCTGTATCCTGGGGAGCCCTCCCCAGTACATGACTTACAGCTGCACAGCAGGAAACAAACCATTTATTGATGGAACAAGTTAGGCTACTTTCACACTAGCGGCAGGCCTGATCCGGCAGCACCCTTCACCTGCCGGATCAGGCCTGCCGCAGTGACAAGTGTGGAGCCGGAACCGCGCTCCGGTCCCACACATGTCACACAGTACATACATACACATAAACATAAACATACACACACATATACACAGACAAATACACATACATACTTACATGTTCCTGGCAGGTCTTCAGAGCGTCAGAGGGACAGGACGGCTCACACAGGTGACGATTCCCCACAGCGCCCTCTGCTGGGCGCCTGGTGGAATCGTCACCTATGCGCGCCGTCCTGTCCCTCCGACGCTCTGAAGACCTGCCGGGGTGCATGTAAGTATGTATGTGTATATGTCTGTGTATGTTTATGTTTATGTGTATGTCTGTCTGTATGTGTGTATGTGTAGCCGGATCCGTCATGAACTCCATTGAAAGTCAATGGAGGGCGGATCCGGTTACCATTGTGGTCACACCAGACGGATCCATCCCCATTGACTTGCATTGGGGGTCATTCCGGATCCGTCTTGGTGCGGATGCCTGGACCGGAGAGCAAACCGCAGCATGCTGCGGTTTGTTCTCCAGTCTGAAGACGGAACGGAATGCTTTCAGGAGCATTCCGTTGTCTTCAGTTCAGTTTTGTCCCTATTGACAATGAATGGACAAAACTGAAGCGCTTTATTCCGGTATTGAGCCCCTATGACGGAACTCAATACCGGAATTTTAAACCGCTAGTGTGAAAGTAGCCTTACATTGCTAAGAGAGTCTGTTACTGCTCACCCAGAGAGGCTTGAAATATAAGGAAGTCTGTGCAAAGTGCCTTACAAAAGATGATGCCGGATGGTGATACTGTGGCCTATCTTGCAATCTTTGAAAGGACTGCTGAAAGAGAGAACCTGAGGTGCTGGCACCTTATCTCCCCTTATCTCCTTATCTGCACTCAGTGCGCAAATAGCTCCAGCCAGAGATGGAGTCCGTCTGATACGGTCGACAGAATTGTGTTGGATTGCTTTGTGCGTGGACTTCCTTAAGCTATATATCGCTGGGTTGCTCAAGGGAAGCCCAAAACATTGGACCAGCGTTTGACACGGTACCACATAAAAGGTTAGTATACAAAATGAGAATGCTTGGCCTGGGAGAAAATGTCTGTATGTGGGTAAGTAACTGGCTCAGTGATAGAAAACAGAGAGTGGTTATTAACGGTAGATACTCAGATTAGGTCACTGTCACTAGTGGGGTACCACAGGGGTCAGTATTGGGTCCTATTCTCTTCAATATATTTATTAATGATATTGTAGAAGGTTTGCATAGTAAAATATCAATTTTTGCAGATGACACTAAACTGTGTAAAGTAATTGACACAGAGGAGGACAGTGCACTGCTACAGCAGGATATGGATAGACTGGAGGCTTGGTCAGAAAAGTGGCAGATGAGGTTTAACACTGACAAATGTAAGGTTATGCATATGGGAAGGAATAATGCAAGTCACCAGTACATACTAAATGGTAAAGCACTGGGTAACTCTGACATGGAAAAGGACCTAGGAATTTTAGTGAACAGTAAACTAAGCTGTAGAAGCCAGTGCCAGACAGCTGCTGCCAAGGCCAATAAGATAATGGGTTGCATCAAAAGGGGCATAGATGCCCGTGATGAGAACATAGTCCTGCCACTTTACAAATCACTAGTCAGACCACACATGGAGTACTGTGTACAGATTCCACCTTTAATTTTCCTTTGGAAAATGAAAGGTGGAATCTGATTGGTTGCCATGGGCAACTTACCCAGTTCTACTTTACACCAGTTTGATAAATCTCCCCCTATGTTAGGGTGGGTTCACATCAGCGTTATGGTTTCCTGTTGACAGGATTTTTTTTCCGCTCTGCATAACGGGAACCAGACGGATCCGTTATGATTCTCATAGACTTCTATTATGACGGATCAAAAAGGAATGCCACTAAAAATGTCTTATGGATTCCGTTATTTTCCGTTATAACCATGTTATAATGAAAAACACAAACGGAAACCATAACGCTGATGTGAACCCACCCTTGCTATGCTATTTTTGGGTACTTATGATTATTACAGTTTTTGTAAGGCAAGGTGTTCTGGCACTGTTTTCATTGTTTGTTTTTTTATGGCATCCATTTGATGGGATATATCATGTAATATTTTTATAGAACAGGTCATTATGGATACGCTGATACCTAACACAGAAGCAGTTGAACTAAACTTGATGGTTAACGCATTAAGCAAAGAATGGCAAGTAAAAGATGCAATGCATTTCAATGGCTTTTGTCATGAGATAAATGAGATGACACTGTGACGTGTTACCAGAGTCAATTTTAGCTCGGCTACATCTGTATGTTTACTTTTTTATTTGGTTCAGTTTTGTACAATAAAACATTTTTGAAAAAAAACCAAACACATTTTTTGTCTCCCTGTTTTCTGAGGCATATATTTTTTAATTTTTCTGCCATGGTCTTGTGTGGGGGGTCATTCTTTGCGGAATAAGTTGACCTTTTTATTGGTCCCATTTTGGGGTACATAGTACTTTTTGATTACCCGATATTACACTTTTTGTCAGGCAAGGTGGCCAAGAAAATGTCTGTTTTGGCATCATTTTTACTTTATTTTCTTTAGGGCATTCACCTGTTGAGGACATTTTAAGTGGTCGAAAGGGTACTTTTTACTAAACAGTTGTCTCACAGAAGGCAGAAACACTTGTAAAAGCTTTTCAAAGCACACATTTGTGAAAATGAAAAATTACAAGCAGACCCCAATTTTTCAGATTCACAAGGGGTTAAAGGAAAAAATGCACCCAATGCATGTTCCCCATTTTTTCCCCATTAAAACAACACCCCATTTGTGCTTGTAGCCCGCTGTATGGGCGCACAGCAGGCCACCAGAGGCAAACTGCAAAATGTGTTTTTTGCAGGCCAAATTTAACAGACATGGTTTTTTAATTGCCATGTCGCTTTCCCCAACAACTAAAAACCCCAAGAAGTGACCCCATTTTGGAAAGAGCACCCCCGTACGAACATTTTAAGTGGTAGAAAGGGTACTTTTTCACAAACTGGGGTCTCACAGAAATGAATATGTAGTGATGGTGAAAAGTGGATATGTAAGATACAGATACTAAATGTGAGGTATAAAGTGAAAACATTTTAGAGTACATCAGGGATGAAACTAATCCATGGATTGGTGGTAAATTCTGAAACAATCCTTGATGCACAGGCCAGGTTTTTCAGGGCACGTTTCGCAGTGGTGTATAGTGTCCTTCCTAATCCCCCTTTTGGAACACACCCTGCATCGTTTTTGGGTCCTTCCCTTCCTCGCTGTTTGGGGGACTTCACTAGGGAAATGTTGTCCTGGTACAACTCGGGCATCGTAACTTGCAGAAATGCTGGGGGCCTCTTCTGCTTGGCTTGGACGAATTAGGGCTTTTATCACCACCTCTTGAAATTGAAGGAATGTTTTTGTCTGGCCTGTAGATCTAAAAATCACAAATGCATTGTACAGCACCACCTGTACAAGGTGCACGGCCAGCTTTTTGTACCACACTTTGGTTTTTCGTGTGGCATTGTAGGGCTTCAGAACTTGATCTGAAACATCAACTCCTCCCATGCTCTTGTTGTAGGCCAGGATGCAGTCTGGTTTGGGGACAGTGGTAGTGGTACCACGTACACGAGCAGGGGAGCAGGTGTTGGTGTGAATACTGGTCAGTAAAAGGACATCCCTCTTGTCCTTGTACTTAACCGCCAACATGTTCTGATTGAGGAGAGCATGGCTTTCTCCTTTTTGTAGCGGTTGCCCTACCAGGGATCTTGGTAGGCCTCTCTGATTTTAGCGTATTGTGCCGCACGCCACAGTACGTCTGGAAACTAGGGATTGGAACAGTGGTACACTTGTGTAGTAATTATCCACATATAGATGGTAACCCTTATCTAGCAGTGGGTGCAGCAAGTCCCACACTAGTTTCCTACTAACTCCTAGGCCAGGGGGGCATTCTGGGGGTTCAACTTCCCCCCAAACTCAAGTCAGGCTGGCGTTTTGGCCTAGAAGGAATACTCAGACATGTGCTACAAGACCAGTTTTGTGGGGGGATTCTGTAGAGCATTGTGTAACAGCGGCTGCTATGCGCCGCTGTTCCCCTGCTTACCGCTGCAGTCCTGGGCACCGTGTTCAGCGGTGATCTGCTGCCTGTGCTTCCCATTCACTGCTGCAGTACTGTTGCTCTGGGATCTGCTCCAGAGTTTTCATTCAGCCCTGGCTACAACGTGCTTGCTGCTTATTCCTTGCATCACTCCCCTTGGGGCTGGCACATGTTGGATCATGTGGGTTGGATCATGTGACCTCATTGACCAACCCTGGTCCTCCTGCTAATATATGTGGCTCAGCCCTCTTCCCAGCTGCCTCAGTGTCAAGGTCCTTGTATCCTGTTTGGTTACTATTGTTCCTGCTGAATTACTGTGTTGCTGACGCGTGCTAGTGTTCCCGGATTCTGCTATCTGCTTCAGCACTGCCTGCTTAGACCTTCTTGCCTGACCTGTACCTGTGCTCTGACCCCTTGCCTGTTTTATTTTGCCTCTGCCTCATCCTTCGGTCCTGCATTGTTGTTCCTGGTGATGACTCGGCCCTCTGACCACTGCTGTACCTCTGGTACCTTCACAGGTACCTCCTGGTCCGCCTGGACCAGCTGCCTCGTGTGCCTATCCTCCTCAGGAGATAGCGACCTGGTGTTCCCCCTCGGAAAGTCTATCCCCACCATCAGGGGTATTGTCAAGATCGAGGGGTTCACTTAGACAATGCCCTTAGAGGAGGTAGGACACGAGGCACAGTGGGTTCACACCCGCTGGTTCGTGACACATTGTAAGCTGTTGTGCTGCACCACAGGCTAGCCCGTACCACACACTCAAACAGTTGTTCTTGATCTTTTAGGGTAATAACACGTAAGGTGTGGCTGTTTAATTATGTCCGCCAGTAGGTAAATTACTGCACTTTCCTCCGGCATCCATCGTAAGGGTGCTGCGCTGTGCAGCACAAGGGTCTCAGCCTTCGGACTGGGTGTATGTAAATTTGCATTTAACCAGCATTTGTGGTTGTGCTCATTGCCACTTTAAGTAAAATACTGTTTTGGCAAAAGCTGGTGTTGGGTTTGCTTTCCTCGTTTGTGACTTCTCTGTATCCTGGGGAGCCCTCCCCAGTACATGACTTACAGCTGCACAGCAGGAAACAAACCATTTATTGATGGAACAAGTTAGGCTACTTTCACACTAGCGGCAGGCCTGATCCGGCAGCACCCTTCACCTGCCGGATCAGGCCTGCCGCAGTGACAAGTGTGGAGCCGGAACCGCGCTCCGGTCCCACACATGTCACACAGTACATACATACACATAAACATAAACATACACACACATATACACAGACAAATACACATACATACTTACATGTTCCTGGCAGGTCTTCAGAGCGTCAGAGGGACAGGACGGCTCACACAGGTGACGATTCCCCACAGCGCCCTCTGCTGGGCGCCTGGTGGAATCGTCACCTATGCGCGCCGTCCTGTCCCTCCGACGCTCTGAAGACCTGCCGGGGTGCATGTAAGTATGTATGTGTATATGTCTGTGTATGTTTATGTTTATGTGTATGTCTGTCTGTATGTGTGTATGTGTAGCCGGATCCGTCATGAACTCCATTGAAAGTCAATGGAGGGCGGATCCGGTTACCATTGTGGTCACACCAGACGGATCCATCCCCATTGACTTGCATTGGGGGTCATTCCGGATCCGTCTTGGTGCGGATGCCTGGACCGGAGAGCAAACCGCAGCATGCTGCGGTTTGTTCTCCAGTCTGAAGACGGAACGGAATGCTTTCAGGAGCATTCCGTTGTCTTCAGTTCAGTTTTGTCCCTATTGACAATGAATGGACAAAACTGAAGCGCTTTATTCCGGTATTGAGCCCCTATGACGGAACTCAATACCGGAATTTTAAACCGCTAGTGTGAAAGTAGCCTTACATTGCTAAGAGAGTCTGTTACTGCTCACCCAGAGAGGCTTGAAATATAAGGAAGTCTGTGCAAAGTGCCTTACAAAAGATGATGCCGGATGGTGATACTGTGGCCTATCTTGCAATCTTTGAAAGGACTGCTGAAAGAGAGAACCTGAGGTGCTGGCACCTTATCTCCCCTTATCTCCTTATCTGCACTCAGTGCGCAAATAGCTCCAGCCAGAGATGGAGTCCGTCTGATACGGTCGACAGAATTGTGTTGGATTGCTTTGTGCGTGGACTTCCTTAAGCTATATATCGCTGGGTTGCTCAAGGGAAGCCCAAAACATTGGACCAGCGTTTGACACGGTACCACATAAAAGGTTAGTATACAAAATGAGAATGCTTGGCCTGGGAGAAAATGTCTGTATGTGGGTAAGTAACTGGCTCAGTGATAGAAAACAGAGAGTGGTTATTAACGGTAGATACTCAGATTAGGTCACTGTCACTAGTGGGGTACCACAGGGGTCAGTATTGGGTCCTATTCTCTTCAATATATTTATTAATGATATTGTAGAAGGTTTGCATAGTAAAATATCAATTTTTGCAGATGACACTAAACTGTGTAAAGTAATTGACACAGAGGAGGACAGTGCACTGCTACAGCAGGATATGGATAGACTGGAGGCTTGGTCAGAAAAGTGGCAGATGAGGTTTAACACTGACAAATGTAAGGTTATGCATATGGGAAGGAATAATGCAAGTCACCAGTACATACTAAATGGTAAAGCACTGGGTAACTCTGACATGGAAAAGGACCTAGGAATTTTAGTGAACAGTAAACTAAGCTGTAGAAGCCAGTGCCAGACAGCTGCTGCCAAGGCCAATAAGATAATGGGTTGCATCAAAAGGGGCATAGATGCCCGTGATGAGAACATAGTCCTGCCACTTTACAAATCACTAGTCAGACCACACATGGAGTACTGTGTACAGATTCCACCTTTAATTTTCCTTTGGAAAATGAAAGGTGGAATCTGATTGGTTGCCATGGGCAACTTACCCAGTTCTACTTTACACCAGTTTGATAAATCTCCCCCTATGTTAGGGTGGGTTCACATCAGCGTTATGGTTTCCTGTTGACAGGATTTTTTTCCGCTCTGCATAACGGGAACCAGACGGATCCGTTATGATTCTCATAGACTTCTATTATGACGGATCAAAAAGGAATGCCACTAAAAATGTCTTATGGATTCCGTTATTTTCCGTTATAACCATGTTATAATGAAAAACACAAACGGAAACCATAACGCTGATGTGAACCCACCCTTGCTATGCTATTTTTGGGTACTTATGATTATTACAGTTTTTGTAAGGCAAGGTGTTCTGGCACTGTTTTCATTGTTTGTTTTTTTATGGCATCCATTTGATGGGATATATCATGTAATATTTTTATAGAACAGGTCATTATGGATACGCTGATACCTAACACAGAAGCAGTTGAACTAAACTTGATGGTTAACGCATTAAGCAAAGAATGGCAAGTAAAAGATGCAATGCATTTCAATGGCTTTTGTCATGAGATAAATGAGATGACACTGTGACGTGTTACCAGAGTCAATTTTAGCTCGGCTACATCTGTATGTTTACTTTTTTATTTGGTTCAGTTTTGTACAATAAAACATTTTTGAAAAAAAACCAAACACATTTTTTGTCTCCCTGTTTTCTGAGGCATATATTTTTTAATTTTTCTGCCATGGTCTTGTGTGGGGGGTCATTCTTTGCGGAATAAGTTGACCTTTTTATTGGTCCCATTTTGGGGTACATAGTACTTTTTGATTACCCGATATTACACTTTTTGTCAGGCAAGGTGGCCAAGAAAATGTCTGTTTTGGCATCATTTTTACTTTATTTTCTTTAGGGCATTCACCTGTTGAGGTAGATCATGTGATATTTTTATACAGCCAGTAGTTGTGGACATGGTGATACCTAATATGTCAAATTTTTTTAATTAAAATTGGCTTGAAAAGTGGCACTTTTTTTTTTTTTTTTTTTACTTTTTATAAACTAGGGTTTTTTTGCTTTTTATTTTTGTACCACTATGGGACCTCAACTTTTGAGTGTCTGATTCCTGTTTCAATGCAGTATTGTATAGGATTGAAACTTTTAGATTCACACTGGGCCTCGTAGGCTTCCGTACATGACAGACCGCAATGGCATTGCAAGGCCTGGGATTGCCATGGCAGCCATCGGCCCGCTTTCATCGCAGCACGTGTGGCAGATGAAGACACGGCAGGAGCTCCCTCCCTCTATGAACATCCTTTATGCCACGCTCAGTATTTATTGCAGCATATAAAGAGTTAATCCATTGGCATTGACATTTCAGTGATGCTGACGGATACACACAGCTCCTGTGCCAGCCGGATGAGCATGATGTACTAGTAAGTCAATTTGCGGGAAGTCACTTCCCACTGTGGAGTACTATTCCGTCAAATGTTGGGAAGGGGTTATTACAATTCTATGGGAATGAAAAAGCAGGTTTTCTACGCACAATCAAGTCTTCAGCAACAGAGCTAAACCAGCCAGTCAGAAGGTCAGTATGTCTGTTTTTTTCCCTCTTAAAATTTGCATTGGAAGAAAGCCATAAAGTTTCTCAATAGTATGCCTCATTCATACGTCAGTGTTCGGTCAGTGATTTCCATCAGTGATTGTGAGCCAAAAATAGGTGAGGCTCTTAACAGGTGCAGATCTTTCCCTAATACCTTATGTCTGTGGAGGCTTCAATCACTGAAGGAAATCACTAACCAAAACACTGACGTGAGGCATTAGCTGGCTGTACATTAACCCCTTCCATAGTGCAGTGCAGCTATGGTGTAATAACAGTGGAAATGTACAGGATATATTAAAATAAACACACAACACAAAGTACACACAACAGCATAAATGGGTAACCCTTCAGTAAAGTAGGGAGTTAATAGTATTGCATGGCAGCAATAAGGCAAATGTCCTTAATCCAAAGTACCTATGCTACAGGGTAATACACTCTCTCTGAAGAACAAAAAATGGTATGGCTCTTTTTTGTCCTGTAAAATGCACTCATGCAAGATCTGGATAGGACTAAACATGGCAACATGTAATCTTCAAATGTGCCCTGTGACCTGGCTTTAAGTTAGCTGCCCAGGTATGTAATAAGTGAATAGTGTATTGAGGCAAATAAAATATACAGTAGATATACTATTACTACCCTCAGCAGCATTTCTTTATCATGCCTGGCAGGGTCTGTGTAGAAGCAGTATGTTCTCTGTATGTGTTGGGTTTGTTTTTGCTACAGTTAACTTTATTAACAGCATGACAACATCACCTAGATACAGGCAGCCATTTTATAACATCATCTAGATACAGGCAACCATTTAACAACATTACCTAAAGACAGGCAGTCATGTGAACACACACAGGGATGTAGTTACTGTACTAACCACAAGTTTATTGTTCCACCAATAGCCCCATTTATTTATGGATGTGTCCAGCATGCTTACCCAGCACATGTCTGTCATGTAAGACTAGTTTTACACTAGCGTTATTAGTTCCACCAGGTCTCTGGATCCGGCATTGTTGGATGTTACTGCAATGCCTGCCGGCCCCAGTGACTGTGATGGGATCTGGCGGTGATCCGTTTGCTACCCGGCAAATATATCTGATTCAGCTAGACAAAAAATGCTGCATGCAGTGCAAATCCTTTCCCCAGATAATGAGTTATGGAGCCCAGCAAAGCTGGGAGTTATGGCTCTCTTTCTACACTATCTCTCAGTAGACTTTATTGCTGGCAACATTACTGTACATTGGCGATAATGGCTTTAGTGTCCTCTGTTTTGAAGGCATATCTGGCCAAGACAAGTCCAAATGTGAAGGGTGCCTTAACAGCGTCCCTCACTGCAGCAAAGTCTGAATATCTGAAGTAGCAGGTAACCTTGCTGACTCCCATGCAGATTTTAAGTTCTCCTCTTTTTCTCTTGATCGTGCAGAGATTGGTGAGTCTCTGTAGTTTTAGGACTAAGGCTACTTTCACACTAGCGTTTTATAATTCCGGTGTTGAGTTCCATCATAGGGGCTCAATACCGGAATAAAACACTTCAGTTTTGTCCCCATTCATTGTCAATGGGGGCAAAACTGAACTGAAGACAATGGAATGCTCCTAGAAGCATTCCGTTCTGTCTTCAGACCGGAGAGCAAACCGCAGCATGCTGCGGTTTGCTCTCCGGTCCAGGCATCCGCACCAAGACGGATCCGGAATGACCCCCAATTAAAGTCAATGGGGACAGGTCCGTTTGGTGTGATACAATGGTGAACGGATCCGTCCTCCATTGACTTTCAATGGAGTTCATGACGGATCCGTCACATACAGACATACACATATACAGACATACACATACTGTAAACATACACAGACATATACACATACAAATACACATACATACTTAGATGCTCCTGGCAGGTCAGCATAGCGCAGGAGGAGCCGGATGGCTCACACATAGGACGATTCCATCCGGCGCCCAGCAGGGCGCTGTGGGGAATCGTCCTGTGTGCGCGCCGTCCTGCTCCTGTACTGTGCTGTGGAGACCTGCCGGGAGCATGTAGGTATGTATGTGTATTTGTATGTGTATATGTGTGTGTATGTACTGTGTGATGTGTGGGGCCGGAGCGCAGTTCCGGCCCCACACATGTCCCTGTGGCAGCCCAGATCCGGTGGCACCCTTCACCTGCCGAATCCGGGCTGCCGCTAGTGTGAAAGTAGCCTAAGAACAAGGAGCATAGGTCACTAATTACTTCTTCAAATAACTTCAGTTCACCTCCACTATTCTTACCGTATAGAGCACAGGGGGGAAGGCATTATTACAGTATGGGTACTACGGATGGTGAGCCGTAGCCGGACAGTGGGAAAAAAGGTACAAGTGATGCTGGAAATCAATGAGCCAAAAAATGTTAGCACAAGTCATGGCTGGAACATACAGTATCTTCACGGTGGTCTGGGTCGGATGACGAATACGAATAGGAAAAGTGAACAACTCCAATCAGCGATGTCACCTGTAAGTCACTGGATATATCCCTATAGACCCTAGCTGCGCCACTGGTCATCGCACATCCGAGCAATGATATGGTGGGAGGGGGGGGGGGTTTGGAAGTCAGTTTCAAAATTCGTCTTGGGGCCCATAGGACTGTAGTTATGCCCCTGGATATATGCGCTATATAAATGTCTTGAGCTTGATACTACAGTGTTATTATGCTCTCTGCCTTAAGTATGTAAATTCCCACCTTGACGACAAATGATGAGTTGCAGGAGGGGGACCTAAAGGAGGTGGTTGTTACCTCATTGGACAGATGGAGCAGATGTAAACCAGTTCTGGGACCAGTATTAATCTTATTGAAAAGATGGACTTATAGAAGAGTATGGGATTCATGACATGCACAATATGTGTTACTGTATATGCAATGACAGGTGTGGGAGCATCCGGACATGCAGGGGATGAAAGTGAAAGTCTGTACATGCACAGTGAAATATGGAGGATGCTCCGCTTCATATGAGAAGGAATGAATGCATGTTTTTTAAACTAAAATTTCTTCCTTTTTAAATCTGGGGTATTGCGTTTTGTCTTGCCAGGCAGTGATTGTCACATGTGTAATTGCGTTATGTACACAGACGGTATCTGTATTTTGCAGATTGTGGTTTATGGCCTGCAAAACTTATACGGTCGTATACATGAGGCCTAAATGGCTATAATTTGGAGAAAGAATTTGCGTGGCAAATTGGGACAAAAACCTGGGGAAACCATTTTCCCTAAAAGAAAATTTCTTACTGTATTTACCATGGTTAGCATTTTATTTTTTAAACTACTCCTATGATGGTATTTATTTCCAATGAAACTCATCTGCGTCTTCCCAGATTAATCTACATATTGCTGGAGAAAGTGTGGTAAGGAAAGCACTTCGATACATACCTGTTGGCAATACTTTTGGTATTCAGTTTTTATTATACATAGAGATATGTTATTACACTTATTGTTCGATTCTGATTAATATCTCTACAATGTAAGTTACAACAGGAAACTGAATAAATAAAAAGCAGAGTCAACATCTCCACCCAAGACACTGTGTATACAAAGTCTTTGTTGGTTAGCAATGTAGAATGTACTAACCTGCACTTTCCTGTCTATGCCAACTAAGGTTTTGTTAAAGGGAATCTGTCACCTCATTTTCAAGAATTAAACCATTAGTAATGGCCAGAAGCTCATTGCACATGCATTCCAGACATCCTTTTTTTTATCATTTGACCCTGTGTAGATTGTCCTAAAAATACTTTTGATCCTTTGGATAACAGCTCCAATGTGCTCAGTGGGTTATGAAAGTGTCCAAGCCGGCTACCCTCTGTGCTCCACCCCTAAGATAAAAAAGGTTTCCTTTCATCAACAGAAAGCAGGGGTGAAGTGCTGCATCAGCCAGGTGACCTCCTTTTCATCATTTTAGTTGCAGATCTGCTGATTCTGAGGCTTCTCTTCTGTCACCTAAGATGGTCACACAACTTCTTAGACTATCTGGTTCAATGATATTTATTGGGTTTTTTTAACTTAAAGGGTTTCTGTCACCAGAAATGACCCTATTAAACCAAGTGTCATTTGCAATGAGCAAATGACACTTGATGCCAGTAATGTTACTATTATAGTCCTCAGTAACGCCGTTTTGCTAAAAATTACGATTTTATAATATGCTAATGACCTCCCCTAGGTGCAGTAGGCGTGAACCTGCACCTAGGAGAGGCCGTAATTATGCCTCTTACCACGCCCCCGGTCGCGCTGATTGACAGGGCCGGGCAGCCAGCTCTTTCGGCTCCCGGCCCTGTACGATCCGAAATCCCGCGCCTGCGCAGTAATGAAGCCGGGACCCGGGCGGGCGCCGGCTCTCAACGCACGCTGATCCCGCGCCTGCGCATTGCGATTAGCGCGCGTTGAGAGCCGGCGCCCGCCCGGGTCCCGGCTTCATTACTGCGCAGGCGCGGGATTTCGGATCGTACAGGGCCGGGAGCCGAAAGAGCTGGCTGCCCGGCCCTGTCAATCAGCGCGACCGGGGGCGTGGTAAGAGGCATAATTACGGCCTCTCCTAGGTGCAGGTTCACGCCTACTGCACCTAGGGGAGGTCATTAGCATATTATAAAATCGTAATTTTTAGCAAAACGGCGTTACTGAGGACTATAATAGTAACATTACTGGCATCAAGTGTCATTTGCTCATTGCAAATGACACTTGGTTTAATAGGGTCATTTCTGGTGACAGAAACCCTTTAAAGAGTTTTGTGAACAAATAGGGAGAGAATACAAATTACATTTTGTACATATATAGTTACAATTTCACAGAAAATACAATAAGTTTTGAAACTGTTAGACATTTGGAATTATGTTACTTAGCCTAAACAGTCGCAGGAGGTGAACGTATGACCAGTAGCCATTCAGGCTTACGTCCAGTCACCGAACCCCTCCATAAACAAAATATAATTATACTCCTTTTACAGAGGTAAGGAGATAATATCATCTCCGGGGTTAGAACTAAGAACTAACAAAATAATAGGGTTAACATAAGAAAAACAGGTGCTCATGAATAGATCATTGTGGCATGGAGATTAATAGAAGGACTATTGCACAGATAAATTATGTATTTAGAAACAGTGATTTTTCCCAAATATCCCAGTTAGTATAGAATTTTTCCATGGTACCATTACTTCTAGCAGTCATCTCTTCAAATTTTTGGTTCATGTTGACTTTTTTTATAGTTGTAATTAGCTCTGGAATTTCTGAGGATTTCCATTTTCCCGCAATGGATTGAATAGATGCGGTGAGAATGTGATGGATAATAACTCTATACTGATATGGGATGTCACAAATTCCTAGTCTTAATAGAAAGAATTCTGGGGAAAAGGGTGTATTTATTCCTAGATTACCAAATATCACTTCTGTCAGCCTCTTCCAATATTCAGCAACCCTTGGGCATTCCCAAAATATGTGTGGTAGGTTCCCAATGTTTCCACATTTCCTCCAACATAGATTAGAAGAATCATTGAAGATTTTTGCTAATCTGTAAGGGGTATAGTACCAGCGGAAAGCCAATTTACAGTACGCTTCCAAATGATCGGAACAGGATGAGCTTTTTGCAGTAGATTGAAAAGTTTTTTTTCCAGGAGTATATAGAGATTGAGATGTTCATATCTCTCTCCCATTTCTGGAGAACAGAGAGATGGACTTTTACATATGAATCAGTCAATTGTGAATAGAATATCTTTAGACCTTTCATATATTTGGGTAATTTATTGTCTAATAAAGCACAAGTTATAGGATGTACTTTCGGGAATTTTATGTTTAGTTTGTTTAGAAGTGTTCTAATTTGGAGGTATTTCCAAAGATCTGTCTTGGGAAGGTCGAATACTTGACTCAGTTTTAGGAAGTTAATAAGTACTTCTCCTTGGTAAAGATCTTGTATATGTCTTATACCTTTTTGCATCCAATTATCAACTGGTAAGGAGGGTAATAGTATTTGAAGCGTTTGTAATGGGATTATGAGTGGTTTAGTAATGGTGATTTTTTTCACATATTTTTGCATATTTATCCCATACAGTAAAAGTATCCCTAACTATTGGATTTTTGGATTTGTATGAGTGAGCTCCCATAACATAGACTAATAAAGTGTCTCTCAATCTATTTTCACCTTCTAATACATGTTCTATTTTGTTCCAGGATTTATCTGAGTCTTGGAGCCACCATTCCGAGGATTGGTGTAGGATGCTAGACATCTGGTAATTATATAGATCAGGTACGCCAATACCTCCAGAATTTCTATTTCTGCTTAAAACCGACATCGAGATTCTTGGGCGTCTGTTGTTCCAAATAAATTTATTCATTTGGGCTTGGAATATTTGTAGGTAATAACAGTGGTATGGTTCTGAAAAGATATAGAATCTTAGGAAGTAGCATCATTTTGTATAGGATTATACGACCCCACCAAGAGTTTTCACTCTTATTCAGTAGAATCATATCTTGTTGTATACGGGTTAGAAGGAAAGGATAATTATTTTGGATTAAGGTGTTTATTGGGTAAGAAATTTCAATCCCTAGATAGGTGATTTTGTCGTTTCGCCAGATGTATGGGCAGCTGGATTGTAAGATGAGTTTGTCAGTCGTTTTTATGTTCATTTCTAATATTAGTGATTTTGAATTGTTAATTTTATAATAAGAAACATTACCAAATGATCGTATAAGCATTTGTATGTCAGGGAGTGCAGTTCTAGGTGTTGTGGTACATATAAGTATGTCGTCTGCGAAGAGGCTTATTTTGTGTCTCACATCTCCTATTTGTATTCCCGAGATATTTTTGCTTTGTCTTATTAACTCTGCAAAGGGTTCTAGAGCCAATATAAATAGGAGGGGCGATAATGGACAACCTTGTCTGGTGCCATTTGAAAGATTAAATGAAGATGAAGTTATACCATTCGTGATGATCTTGGCGGAGGGATTAGTGTATAAGGCTTTGATAGTTGACAGAATTGGATCTGTAAAGCCAAATTTTTCTAAAGTAAGAAACATGTATTCCCAATGTATCCTATCGAAGGCTTTTTCGGCATCTAATGATAGAAGTATTGAGAGTAGGTTATTTTGTTGTATATAGTGTAATATATTTATCATTCTTCTTGTGCCATCTGAAGATTGTCTGCCAGCCACAAACCCCACTTGATCATGGTGTATAATAGTAGGTATGATTGCAGACAGTCTATTGGCAATAATCTTGGCATAAATTTTTATGTCAACATTTATTAATGATATGGGTCTATAATTGATGACTAGGGTAGGGTCTTTATTCGGTTTGGGAATAGTGATAATGTTGGCCAGTGTCATTTCCCTGGGAAATATACCTTTTTTTGCAACTTCATTAAACATGTTTGAGAGATACGGGCTTAGAATATCTTTGAAGGTCTGAAAATATTCATTATTATACCCGTCTGGGCCTGGAGCCTTTTTCTTTTTTAAAATCTGAATATTTTTGCCTATTTCATCTGGAGTGAATGGTGAATTTAACGTATCTAATTGTGTACTAGATAGTTTAGGGAGGGTCGTTGTATTTAGAAAAGACTGTATGGAAGAGGTCGTAGGTTGTATAGTTTGAGGGTCTTTATTTAGGTTATATAGTTGTTCATAATACAGTCTGAACTGTTCTGCAATTTCTTTTGGATTCGTAAAGAGTATATTAGTATTTTTTATCTTTGATAGAGGCAATTCTGGATTTGTTCTGGAGTTCTTTGACCCTATTAGCCATAAGGGCAGATGCTTTGTTGTTTTGTGAGTAATATTTTTGTTTAAGTCTAGTCAGATTTTTTTCGTATTGGTTTAATAATAATACTCTAATCTCGTTTCTTATTCTGATCAGTTCATTCTTTACCAAAGAGTCATTGTTGGATTTGTGTCTCTCTTCAAGCTTTTTAAGTTTAGATAGTTTCTCTTCCATCTGTTTGTTCTTTTGTTTTTTGTATTGTGCTCCGTATTTCATCATCATGCCCCTTATGTACGCTTTATGTGAATTCCATAGAGTGGTTCTGCTTATGTCTGGAGTATTGTTAAACGAGAAATATTCTTTGAGATCTTTCTCTAGTTTGTTTTGGGTGTATGTATTTATTTTCCATACATAATCCATGGGATAATTATTTATTTCTTTCAATGTAGTTATAAGTGGCGCATGGTCTGACCATATGATATGGCCGATCTTGGAGTCTTGTACTATCTGTAAGGAGTTAGTGTCAGTTAAGCAATAGTCTATTCTAGTATAAATGTCATGGACATGGGAATAAAAAGTGTAATCCCTTTCATTGGCGTTCAAGCATCTCCAGGAATCAAACAAAACATTATCATATAGCCATTGTTTCAGCGTAGGAGAAAGGCGTCTTGTTCTGCTAGTAGAATCCAGTGACGGATCTGATATGAGATTAAAATCTCCTATAAGTAACATATGTCCTTGTTTATGTGGCATATTTTTTTTTAATAATTTGTTCAGGAATCTTAGTTGTCCCTTATTTGGGCTATATATGTTGCATATGGTATATGTGACATTATTTAATTTACAGATCAGAACAAGATACCTTCCCCTCTTGTCACTTAACAGATCAATTTTTGTAAATGCTACTGTGTCTCTGATTGCTATAGAGACGCCTGCTTTTTTGGATGTTGAGCAGGCGTGGAATATATGGGGAAAATGTCTATTTTTGACTCTAATGGTATTTTCATGAAGCAGGTGTGTTTCTTGGATGCAGACGATATCTGCTTGAGCAGCTCTGGATTCTTTCAATAAAGATAGTCTCTTGGATGGATGGTTTAAGCCTTTTACATTCAAAGAGAATATCTTAATAGTCATGTTGTGTTGGTGAGGTTAGCTTACTGTTGGATGTTTTCTTCTTTGAGGCAGACATAGGATTCTTTACGTGCGATGAACAGTAGGTAGAGATTCTTGAAAAAGAGGGAATCTTGGAAGATGCGCAATGACTTCTATCAAATAGATCTGAGAGCGACCTGAGAAAAAATAAGTGAAATAACAGAAAACTAACAATAACAGAACAATCCATCTCTAGGATGGAGAGAGCACAGAGAACGATCACATGGACCGGCATCTTGTGGGGTACAGTTTTTTTTTTTCCTGGAGAAGTCACCTCACTTTAAAGGATATAGAGACTGCACTGAGTGCATTTTCTTGGTGGATCAAGTTCCAGTAGTTACTGTTGACCATTCTTCAGATAGTGCCACTGTTGTAGAAGTCTGTCTTCTTTTGTAGATTTCAGATGTATCTAGTTGCCACTGTTCCACGAGTTTTAGTCCTTGATCCATGGTGGTAATGACGTGAAGAGTTCCATTCCTATAAATGAGAATTTTTGTGGGGAATCCCCATCTGTAGGGTATTTTATTCTCTCGTAGGCATAAGGTGAAGGGTTGTAGTTTTTTCCTTTCAAGTATTGTCGCTTGGGAGAGGTCTGTGAATAGCGAAATTTTTTCAAATTGTTCTGGTAGGGCGTTTAGTCTTCTCGTAGCGCTCATTATTTCTTCTTTAATATGGAAGAAATGGATGCGTGTTAAGACATCTCTAGGTCTGGATTCTGGAATTGAATTCGGCTTGGGAAGTCTATGTGCTCTATCCACAGTTAGGTCTAGAACAGAGGCGTCCGGTAAGATTGCTTGCATAAGTTTTTGAATATACTTTATTAATTCGTTTGGTGGGACAGATTCTGGAATACCTCTAAACTTGATATTGTTTCTCCTTGACCTGTCCTCTAGGTCCGCTATCTTATGTTTCATAGCAGTAACATCTTCATCAAGTGCGTTATGTGTGTCAACCAGGCTATTATGTGCCCCAGCGTATTCCGCCATCTTGTGTTCAATGTGGTCGACCCTTTCACCTAGGTCATCAATATTGTTTGATAAAGACGTGCACATTTGCGCAATATCTGCTTTGATAGAGGTATTTAAGGCTAAAAGCATGTCTTTCATCAGATTAACCGTAATAGGTTCATTAGATGTTGGAATATGCTCAAAAACACTTATAGATTTTGAAGAAAGTAAGGATTTTTTCTCACCATCTGCCTCTGAATTGTAAGAAATGTCCCTTCTGGGTCTCTGCTTGGCAAGGCTGTGAACTGTGGAAGAATCAGATAAAATGGCGTCTTCATCATCTTCTTCCCTCTGTAAAGCATTTTGTAGCTGTGGTTTTAATGTATTGCCTGTAGTAGTAGTTCTGCTACTTCTAGGCGTTTTTGTAGTAGTTGTTTTCTTGTTTTGTATAATAATCTCTTTTTTCCCCTTCTTACAGGTTGTGAGCTAGGAGAAGAAGTGCTGCTGCTGCCGCCTGAGAGAGTTTCCTCCCGCCCGCCGCCATCTTTAATGCTGCTCCTCTCCGGTAGGTAGAAGTCCTCCAAGTGTTTAGGAGGCTCCCCTCTTCTCCCCTTCGTCATGGTAGGTATCTGACCTTATTGTGAGTGTGTCGCTTTCTTTTTCAGGGCTCGTGCAGTTGCTGAGACGCAGCTGGATCTCGGTGAGGTGAGGAGCTCCTCTATCTCGCGGCCATCTCCGGCGGCAGCAGGCCACGCCCCCCAACTTCTTAGACTATCTGATGCACACTGTGTATCAGTAGCCCAAGACAATATCTACTTATCCAGCCCTGCTTTTTCATCGGCCTTCACTGTTCATGTGAGCTGGCCAATCCAAGGACAGCAGGAAGTGTCTTGAGCTACCAAATGCACAGTATGCATCAGGCAGTCTAAAAAGATGTGTGGCAGTCTTTGGTGGCAGAAGCGGCCCCTGGGAATTGACAGATCTGCTCCTGAAAAGATGAAAGAGGGCACCATGAATGTGTTGTGCTCATTCCCCAGTTAATGGGAGCTTAGCTAGCTCTGACACGCCCCTACTTCCTCTCTGCCATCTTCTGAGTCTCTGTTACCAGGTATGGATCTTGAAGTGATTAAGAAATTTGCTAGTTGCACTTCTCTAGTAAATGAAATTAAATTGCGTGAAAGTACAGCAACTCTTTAAAGGGAACCTGTCATCAACTTTATGCTGACCTCACTGAGGGCAGCATAAAATAGTGACAGCAATGCTGATTTCAGGAGTGTGTTACTCATGAGCTAAAAGTAAGTGGTTGCCGAGAACCAGCATCATAATCATTATAGCTCAGGCCCTGAAAAGAGTCAAATCTACCTCAGAAGAGTCATGGTTTTTCCCAATCTCCTGCTCTCCCTGACCATCTGCTGATCATTGGAGTTCTCTCCTAGAGAGAAAGGGAGAAAGCTAGGTAGAAGCCTGACAATCATCATCAGGTGGGCAGGGAGAGCAGGGATATATGAATAACCAGGACTCTTCTCAGGTGGCTGTGACTCTTTTCCAGGCCTAATCTGCAATGACTGTAATGTTGGTTCTCGTTAACCACTTACTTTTAATTTATAAATGACAGACCACTGAAATCAACTCACCTGTCTCTACATTATTCTGCTGTTGGTAAGGGCAGCATAAAGTTGATGGCAGGTTCCCTTTAAGATCCTTTTTAAAGATGAGTGAATCGATCTAAAATTGGTTTTGTTACCTATTTCATAAACATTCTGCTGGAAAACAAATCCAAAGTTTTGGCAATTTGCTTCAGATGAAACGTGCAAACAAGTTGGCAGTGCCATTTAACTGTGAAAGTTGGTGGGGAAAATGGCAGGTAGGATGAAGATGGAGGATCACTTGACCCTGGGAGGGAAGGGGCTTGCCCTGATTGGCTCAGAGGCTGAAAGACAGCCTGGGAGCCATTCAGGGGGCAGGATTCTGGAAGGTCCTTTTGCTCAGAAGCCACAGATGCTATTCTGAGTGCAGCTCACAGCGTGTGTCTTGGACACACGTGGGCAAAAAGCAATTACAGACACGAAAAGTCAGGGTTTTATCGGGCAAAGAATAGGGTGGTCACTCAGAGTTCTGTGGGTGTATTTAATACTGTGGTCATTTGCTGGCTGCAAGTGGAAAGTTCATGTATGAACTGGAAATTTTACAGTCAAAATCCTGCCCCAACCTTATTTTTTTCTGGATATGAACAGCCTTTCTTTAAAAAAAACCTCAAGTTTCTCATAAGCTTTTTCCCTGCATCAGGGGTATACATTTTGCTACAAACGCTGTACAATCTGACTTTTTTTTAAACCAAAAACCAGTTTTAATTTTGGTACTGTGTATAATTAAGAGTTCTCTGAGACTTTTTTATGGGGGTCCGACACCTGTCACACCTGCCGCAGTAGTGCCGTGGCCTTCTCTCTGCTCACCAAGCACAACACAGTTCCATTTGATAGAGGCTGTGCTTAGTATCACATCTGTGGCTTGGTCATGTGATCGATTAATGTGACATCACATGGCTGGAGAAGGCTGTGGCGCTACTGCAAGCTCCGGTGCCTTCTCAAACAACTGATCAGCGTTCTGCTGCGTTCTCTTCAAACAGCTGATCGCCAGGGTGCCAGGAGTCAGACCCCTGCCGATCTGATATTGATGACCTATCCACCGGATGGGGTGATGCCGCTTCATGTTCAGTAGACCTGTGGTGCCTATGTTTGTGTTTGCCTGCCCACGTCTTATTTTGCTCTTTCACAAGGCAATGCTTTTGTCTTCTGGCAGCGTGGAAAAAAACTGTCAGACGGGAGATACTCACGCAGCAGAGGTAGGGGCAGCCGAACATTTGTGGCATAATTCACAGACATTTAGAAGGTACGTGGCCTCTGCTTTTTATTGCTGCCACCATCACCCTCCACCTCTAATGTTACCTCCTCCTCAGCACCTGGATCCGCCTCCCAGGTCCTGTACAGCTCACTATTGTCATTGGAGTCCTCCCTTTCCCTTCAGCTTCTATCAGATTGTGGGATATCATGGTGGCTTTTTGGTCCCTCTCCCCTGCTCTGCCCCGACTGCCAGGCAGGGTTGCTTCCCCGAATGCCAATAACACAGCTACAGGGACCACTACTGACACCACCAACACGGCTATGTCTGGGGTCTGCAGCCTTCTCCTCAGAGCAGTACAAATGCTGACTGCTCTTGCACAAGTCGTCAACAGTTCGTCATCTGCTTAATTATATTTTGAACTAAAAATAAATCTGTAAAAATGGGGAAACAAAATGAAAGTATTTGCTTGCAGGTAGCTGCTTTTGAGGTGCACCTGCACTTCTGATAGCAGGCATGGCCACAGGTCCTGTCTCCTCTCTCCCTGTCTGCTAACTGCCGTGCTTCTCTCTATTGTACACAACACACACAATTCTTATTTGCAATTCTGGACTTTCCCTGGCAATAAGCTTGATTGATTTCTGACTAGAGTTGAGCAAACGTGCTCGTAACGAGCACTGTAGTGCTCGGATCCCCTGCGCTTGCATGGGCGCAGCCATCCGGATCTGTCCTCCTCAACCGACTGCAAGTCAGTGGGGACGGATCCGTTTGGTATGACACACTTGTGTGTCATACTAAATGGATCCGCCCCCATTGATTTACAGTCAGGTGAGGACGGTTCTGGATGCCTGCGGCCATGCGAGCGCAGGGGATCCGAGCCCTACAGTGCTTGTTATGAGCACATTCGCTCAACTCTATTTCTGACTGTCCCCGATTGATTTTTCACTCTCCCTGACTCCCTAAGATCGTTTTTCCTGGCATACACTATAAGGCACAACCACCCTCTTTCACAGCCCAGTACAGAATGAAGTTCTGCTAGGGCAGCTATCTTGTGCTTTGTTCCTGCTGACATCTGCACTAAAATGGTGCTACACATCGTTTTAGTGGCTTTGTCCGAAACAAACCCAGAAAGATTGGGGTTCGTCTGCGGTCCGAAAAATTGCATAGTTCGGATTAAATTTGGTTTGGTCTAAACTGGTTTGTTCATCCTGAGCTCCTACATATTGAACAGCAATACCCATGATGTGCCAGGAGTCCTTAGCTCCGAGATCCTAGATCCAGGGGAGGACTGGGAACTTAAAGTGGCCCTGGAAAAACTATTAAAAGTGGCCCCAATTTTGTAGCTGGGTGCAAATTGATGGAAGGCGAGGCCAGCAATACCATATTGTGGCACATTATTCCACCCCAACAGAGCCAAATACCACAGTCCATCACTAAATACATCTCCAAAAACTTCTACTGGCCGGCCATGAGGAAGGCCAAGGTGGCCCCCTGGGCATCAGCCCACCGGGAAATTTCCCTGTAAGGTTTATGGCCAATCCGCCCCTGTCTAGATCCCCCCTAATTCCAGCAACATCATGTAGCCTTCAGCTTTCACCAGTCTTCATTGTACCTCTTGTCCATTTCTGCTCAAACTACTTCACGTAACTCTTTCATAATCTGCCAATTTACACATGCCTCTTCTTTACTAAAACCTTCATGAAAAAAAACTTACAGGTCATAGTCATGTTTAATATTTTTATTTTCCCAACATTTTTCAGTTTCAAGAAAATAAAAAAATGCTTTGGGGATTTGTGGAAATGCAAATACATATTACATATTACTTTTTAAAAATGATTTTGAAGGGAGCAAAATAGATAACTTGCATACATTAACGATAGAAGAGGAGAACGGCGGCTTCAGTTATCTCCTTGCTGGCACTCCATCCAGTACTTTTTCCATAACCATCCCAGTCAAATGCTGCAAAGTCTCCACACTGTCTGGGGAATCCTTCTGGGATGTAGCCTCCTCCTCCAATGCAGTGCTGGAAGTGTAAGAGGAAGATTAGATCTGCTATTTGCTTTGGGTGTAACACAACATACAGTAATCAGTATTACTGGAGCCTTAAACCTATGTAATAATTCAAGTTGTATGAATGGAGTTTAGCCAGTTCTGATACTTACATGTTCTACATTGCATCCTGTCACCTTCACTCCTGGACACAGAGCCAGGGCAGCCCTTTCTGTATTAATAACCCGGAACTGGACATAACCAGCAGTGAACTCATCTTCAGAGACACACAGAAACAGTTATCAGTATGGACATCCTCTTCACTGTGCATTATATTACCATATAATTATACATGATCTTACTTGCTCCATTGGGGGAATAATATGATTTTGTCTTCTCAGCGCTTCCAAAGTCATACACTACAGGAACAGCGGGTCCATTTTGTGCAAGGCAGGCGCCAACATTATAGACTACTGGGTATTTCTAAGAGATAATCAAAAAGATTATGTTTACGTGATTCTAAAAGGATCACAATCTGTCCACTCTGTCCTACGGCAATTGTCAGCATTCTAATCCATGTTTTGCATGGTATGTACAGTTATGCAACCAACTTTTTATTGTGCCAATAAAATGTTTTTCTAAATAGTATTAATGGGCTTTTCTATCATTTATATATTGATGGCTTATCCTCAATATCACAATATCAGACTGTCAATCAGTGGAGTGCGGATTATATTGATATACAGTATATATACACACACACATTTATGTTTTTGTGATCATCCAACTTAGGCCCCTTCCACATTTCACTTACCCATTGATTTAAATGTGTCCGTTCACATTTCAGTATTTTTTTTACTGACCGTGAGTTATGAGATATGAATTACTTTGATCCTTGATGCGGACTAAGCACGCCCATAAAAGTGTATGGGTCCGTGAAAATCATGGACACACCACGGATGGCATCCGTTTTTCACTGAAGGCTGATAGGAGATTCTTTGGAAATTAATATTCAGCTGAGCAACGTCAGTAAATTACGGATGACACATGGATGGTAAAAACGGACACATGGACCCACAACGGATCCTTCACGAACATCTTCACGGATGTGTCACTGACACAGAAATGTGGATGAGGTCTAATAGTTGATGAAAAGTCAAGTTGTAGTTGATTGTAAAGTTAGAGAACATCATCTGCAATTAGTTTTTTATATCAAAGACTTTAATCATTAGAATGGATTTTACATGCATAAATCATATAGTAAAATAATGACTGTGGTTGTGGTAGCATATTTCTACGTTTGTTGGGGGACTTACTTTGTACAGCTTGAAGAGGTTACCACCTTCTTGAGCAAAGAAGCCATTGTCTGTGCGGTATCGCAGAAGAGAGGCATCCCTCCACTGTGACAAGGGTGTATCATTGGGAACGTGCCATAAACCCAGGTCTTTAGCAGTAAGATCATAATAGCCAGGATTCTATTAAGGCAAACAAGAGTAAAAGTGTAGATCAGATCACACAGGATTAATTAAGATTACAAATGAATATAAATAAATCTGCCTCTTCACCTTATAATCATCGCTCGTAGCTCCATCAGGTAGACCAAAGGTGGCATAGTTGGCCCAGTTGCCATCTCCTTTAGGGTTGTTGATATCATCTCCTCCTTGGCTGGACCAGCGATCTCCCACAGTACATTTACCATACATATTGTTTTCATGAACACTTGCCACCAATGTCCAACCTCCACCATTGGTTGTCATATCACAGTAGGTCTGGTATGACACTCCATCTTCAGTGGTCAGCGTATATATCCCATCTAAAAAAAATAAAAAATCACATTGAATGGTGCAAAACTTTTCTTTGGACCATGGCTAGAGTAAACAATGGATTTATACCGTATGTTGTTTTTTTTTATTGAGCTATTTATTTGCACTTGTCCAATTTGATTGTTATAACAAGAGGACATTAAAACTGCCCCAATGCCGAATGCTACTATGGTGCTTTATCTAGCAATAACTTTTTCTTCATGGAATCGGCACACTGTCATCTCCTCTTAATGTTTTAAAATAAACTTGTAAAAATTGCTTGCATTTGCACTGTACATTTACATAGTGTATATCCTCACCTTCTGCACGTTTATCAGTTCTTGATTTCCTTGCAGCTCCTGTACACACTGTACCCACCAGTAGGACTCCCAGAATAAGACCCATAGTCACTTTCAGAGCTTTCCTCCCAGCAGGCCAACAGGTTCAGAATATTTTGTTTTTTCTTGAAAATAGGGGCATCCTCTAAGAAAAAATATAAGGTTGGTGTGGGTTCCCCTTTACACAACATTGAGTAAAAAAATACACATTTTTATACTGTAGGTTAACCACCAGTGACTTAAAGCAGCACCTATCCGAAGAGGAGGATAGCAGTTTGAATGGAGTGGTGGTCAAGTATGTACTCGGCCATTCCATTCATTCTTTATGGGGCAGGTGGAAACAGACAAGTCCAGAACTCAGTGAAGACAAACAGGGACTCAGCACCCCCGTTTTAGTAATTGTGGGCTTCCCAGAAGTGCATCAACAGATATTTATTTTTTATTTACAAATTAGTTAAATAATTCCATATGTCATAATTTCCAACTTAAAATCTAAGCCAAAAATACTCACGACATTTGGAGTATACTCCAGAGAGTGCCAAAGTAAGGACTACCAGCTTGTGTAACCACATTTTCCACTAAAGAAAAAGATACAAATGCAAGCTGATATTGTAACAATACATGCAATACAATAACAGTGTGATAATGCCCTGATATAACAGCAATTGTGGGTTATTTTAACAGACAAAAATAGTCTTACCAACTCAGAGGCACTTCCAATGTGGCACTGAAGATGTCTGATTCCTCAGAAATTTGTCAGCTTTTATAGCATAACTGTGGTTAAACCAGCTCAACTGCATTCTTTCACTGACCAATAGAAAAGTCTTGGGTTTTTTTCATATTCTGCTTTATGGAGGAAATGATAGATGGCATCAATGACAATTCAATAAAGATCGGTGGTTTTCTAATTTTTTTGGGGGAATATGCAACATTTGCTATAGAACAACATGCATTTAGTCTTCTAACTTGATCATATTATTGATCATATGAAAGCACCAACTTTCATCTCTTCTGCAATTCGCAGTACATGTATGGCATCTGT
>ONZH01021847.1:0-57680 GCA_900303285.1 Rhinella marina
AGCTCTTAATGCTTAAGTTGGTCTGAAAATGATTAGACTATGTTACAGCAAATGTTCCAGTTTGGTTTAGAAGCACTTACCATAGGTTTTTATTGATGGGAATAAATCCTTCATCCCTTGTACACTTGGTTAAGATGGCTGAGATAATCCCCTATGGAAAAAGAAATAAGTTCACCAGTTTAGAAGAAAGGATGGATGGCTGAACATCAGAGGCTGAGGGGACAGATGGGCATTCTGTGATCATAAGTGTTTTCATTGATTACACCATGGACAAATGTATAGTTTAACCTCTTTGTCACTACAAGGGCATACACAGAAATGAACTCCCAGTCTTTACAGGCCCCGTGGATAAGGATCTCTAGCTCCTCATCGATGACTATGGTCGTAAGAAGTGCAAACAGATAATTAGGAAGCAGATATATTTTGTGTTTTATGTAAATCTACAAGTAGGGACAAAGTCAATAGTAACTGAGGAGGATTACACTGCTCACAGAACAGCAGAGACAATGTGTTCCTCATTTAAGACAGCTAGATAGCAAAGCTGCAAAGAACCTCACCAACTCAAATCAGAAAAACAAAATAATGGCTTTTTAAAGAAAATAGTTTTATTACAGAAAAACAGTGGAAATAATTTGTTTTCACCAGGTCTGGCAGAAAAATATCATGAATTATTAAAGAGCTGTGAATGTATTGTATTTTATGGCCTCTTTAATCTCAATAACCATTCTCTACGTTCTAGCTCTCAGAAATAATTCCATGATTCATCTGAGCAGAAAACACCATAAAATTATGCTCTAAGTCTGCGTCTCACATTGCTGACAGTTAAAGGGCACAGTGGACAGCAAGGTAAATGGCTTGCTAAGAATAGTAGCCATAAAGCTCATCTTAAAGGGATAGGCCTCACATACTGTACTAGCCATGCCACCATGACAATAGAAAACATAAGGAGCACATCTTTACTAATTTAGTCCTGTATATGAAGAATTTCTATTATACCACCACTGATACTCTCACATTACCTTCTATGTGTAAGCATCTACAGTGAGCAATATCAGCACATTACATGAAACTTCTAAGCTGGCCATACCCATGGGATAACTGCCAGTGGTCTCCTCACATGCATGCTTGGAGCTTCCTTTAAAGCATGTGTTGTGAATGACAGAAAGGGAAATGTGGTGCAATTGGTTCAACTATGTTTAGAGAACTGCGCCTAGTCTAATAAAGGGATGTGGATTAGGCTACTTTCACACTTGCGTTTGCAGGATCCGTTTGTGAGATCTGTCCAGGCTCTCACAAACTGATCCGTCATAATACAACCGTCTGCATCCGTTCTGAACGGATCCGTTTCTATTATCTTTTACATAGCACAGACGGATCCGTCATGAACTCCATTGAAAGTCAATGGAGGACGGTTCCGTTTTCTGTTGTGTCAGACAAAACGGATCCGTCCCCATTGACTTACATTGTGAGTCATGACGGATCTGTTTGGATCAGTTTCCATCAAGTGGACACCAAAATGCTGCAGGCAGCGTTTTAGTGTCCGCCTCCAAAACGGAATGGAGACTGAACTGAAGCAAACTGAAGCATTCTGAACGGATCCTTTTCCATTCAGAATGCATTAGGGAAAAACTGATCAGTTTAGGACCGTTTGTGAGAGCCTGTGACGGATCTCACAAAAGGATCCTGCAAACGCAAGTGTGAAAGTAGCCTTACCTGTTATCTCAGGAATGGGTTGTGTCATAATATGCAATATTTTTCATCAAACTTGCTCCACAATTCCAGTGTAAAACTATTGGGGTCATTTATATAACTGGTGTAAAGTAGAACTGGCTTAGTCAATGGCAACCAATCAGAATCCACCTTTTCTTTTTGAAAGCCTCTTTTGGAAAATGAAAGGTGGAATCTGATTGGTTGCTATGGGCCAGTTCTACTTTACACTAGTTTGATAAATGTCACCATATGTTCCTCAATCTAAGCAAACCAATGCTTTTTTTAGGCAAATGTATCTAGTCATGCACCAAATTTATCATCCAGCATGAGTCAGTGATTAATTTGGGGTGTGTCTAGGCAGCCTGTATATATGTTTGCCATCTATAGTACTAGTAAATGTGATCTATTGCCTTTTCAGACAGCAGTGGTAATAAAGGATACAAGATGAAAGGGAGGCAAATTATATCTTAATAAGCTCTACCTCTAGTGCCACCAGATGTAAGGCAGCTATCCTACAAGTCAATGTTCAACCCTAATAGACCTTGAGACATTACATTGGAGGTCTACCTACCACTATCCTGATTATTATGTTCTTGTAAATCAAAGGTTGTAAAAATAACACGTATCTGATGATGGAAGAGCAATACAAAGGGTTCTTTGCAGCAGCATACCTACCATGTATGCAGATCATGTGGAGGGAGGGCTCTAACTTCTTTTTCATTTGGGGGAGTTCAGTGCAGAGATTTTTACAGCTTCCATTAATTTCAGGGGTAGCCAAGTAGCCAGTTTAACAATATTATACATGAAGTATTAAATGAAGGGACTTGGAGGATTTACAGCATTAACATCAGTGAAAGTTATGGAAAACTATGAAGTATAAACTGGTCAAAAATACTAGATCACTGCATGTTTTTTCAAATCCCAGCATTAGCAGCCGACGGTTCAGTTCAATGAAAGTGTGGCCCTTTCATTGAACTGATCTGATCTGAGTCCCAGAGGTCAGACCTCCACTGCTTAAACAATGATGGTTTATCCTAAGTATGAGACATTATTGCTAGAGTCCAGGAGAACCCCTTTGAGGGTGGTTATACACTGGCCGATGCCCAGCCCTGAACAAGTGCTGATTGACAATACATTTAAAACCCTTTACACTGGCTTATGGATTTATTTTATGTGGGATAAACAATCTTCAATGGTGACCAGTGAGCATTTTGCTGTTTGCATACAGTGCATGTGCATTTCAATGCATTACATTTAAGCAAATAAACATGTTTTGTACTCATAAACATTGTTTTCAAATAAATTTAGCCTTGATTTCCTTAAATTTTTTTCTCTCATCAAAGTTTCCACCCTGAGCAGCGATCACAGAAATGGTCAACTTGTCTAAAGTTTCAGCTCTGATTGCAGCCCACTTCACTTGTAGCAAATTCCAAAGGTGATTTTGGCTCATAAGTTGCTCGAACACGTGTCCACAAGATCTTAAAAGCATACATATGGATTACAATGAGAACCTTAGGGTGGCTGAACCATGTTCTTTTGTCTGAACATACTTTTTGCAAAGACCGTAGGCATGTCTTTGGTCATTGCCTTGCTGTAGCATGAAACCAGAACAAATAAGATTCTGGAAGGGATGGCATGGCACACCAGAATGCTGTGGTAGCACTTGGAGTCCTTTGATTTTTACTACATCACTACCTCTGAGAAATCCCAAGGCCATAATGGAACTTCCTCCTCCATGCTTGACTACGGTCTAAATGCAAGCAGGAGGCATGTGCTCACTTACTGCACAATGCAAAAAAACTGCCTCTGGGATCCAAACACCTCAAACTTAGAACCTTCTTTTACTGACTAGTGGTCCAGGTCCTGTGCCTTTTAGCCTACAATAGCCTCTTCTTTTTATTAATGGGCCTAAGCAGCATTGTTGAGCTGCAACATTTCCAGGCCACTGGTTACAAAGTGGCGTTTGACAGTCGTGATTGACGAGGACTTCTTCATTGTTGTCTCCAGAGCTGCCCGATGCAACTATGGACCACCTATCTGTGACCCCTTAAAAATGTATACAGTCCCTATTTTCCCAGGGCCCCCTAGCCACTGTACAAGTCTTTGCATCTTTTGTAGGGTGTTACAATTTATTAGAGAAAGCACAGACTATAATCTCTCAGCAGCCCAGGGAGACATATGATCGTGCAGCAGCAATCAGGTCCTGGCGTACTTGCCTAAAGTGACAGTAGGGCCGGCGTCGGCGGGGGGGGGGGGGACGGCTGGGGCAGGGCAATTGACCAGGGCCCTGATCCTCTAAGGGGCCCCCTGCTGAGCTGCCCAGATACATGTGGAAGAGAGCTGGTGGCCACATCTAAGAAGAGCACAGACGCAGGGTCCTTATGCTGTAGTGAGGAGCTGGGCGCTGCATCCATAGCTCCGGCTCCACAGCAGTCAGGCAGAGCTTGGCCCCGCCCCCTTCCTCTCTCTCTCTCATCGGAAGCCCTGCACTGTGACGGTAATAGACTCCTGCTCCAGAGGTTTACTGGTGAGTTCAGAGGTTTACTGTGCTGCAGTAAATTAATTACAGGGGCTGCTTGTTGGCAGATTTACAGGAGGGGAGGCAGCCTGCAGAGAATGTACAGGACCTGTTCTCTACACCCCTCCCCCACTTTAATCTATCTATTTATCTATCTATTATCTATCTATCTATCTATTTATCCCATATCTATCTATCTATGTATCTATTTTCTATCTATTATCTATCTATCTATTTATCTATATATCTAGAAAAGAAAATTCCACACTGCTCCCAAAAGTTGTTCAGTGCGAAGTTTCAGTCATCTTACCAGGACTTTTCTCAAGCATTATAAAAAATACTGTGTGAGAAAAGTCCTGGTAAGAGGACAGAAACATTGGATGCTGGATCACTTCCATAGCTGCTGGCACAGCATCATTCACATTACTCCTGCTGAGCCGCTTGTGTTTTATTATTTTTTGGATATGTCATATCTATCTATCTCATATCTATCTGTCTGTCTGTCTATCTATCTAATATCTATCCATCTGTCTATCTATCTAAAATTATGGAAGAAGGCAGCCTTCTGACTTCAGTGAAATAAGTGGATTCCTTTAGTCACCCAACACTCAATGCTATTGAGTGTTTAGGTGAATAAAGTAATCCACTTTTTTCATTTCTATTTGCATTTTTAAATTTTTTTTCATATTTCTTTCTATTTGTTATTTACTTTTTTACTTTGAATGCAGAGAAAAAATTATCTCCATGTCCCTGCTGGCTCTATATACAGAGCAGTGGTAACTGTGACTATTTTCAGGTGTTTTCTGATTACGTATTTAAGAGAGTTAAGCAAGTGAAGCACACTTAGGGCTCATGCACACAAACATGTGCAATTTGCCATCCCCAATGCATGGGCACTATCCGTACGGTTGCCGCAGACTGATCCAGACCCATTCAAGTTGAATGGGTCCGTGATCTGTCCGCACTGCAAAAAATAGAACATGTTCTATTTTTCTGTGGTGCGGAGGCACGGACGGAAACCCCACAAGAGTACTCCGTAGTGCCTCCATGGGGTTCTGTGCCTCCGTTCCACACTGCTCCTTCTGGATTGCAGACCTATTCAAGTGAATGGGTTCGCATCTGTGATATGGTGAGCACGCGGCCGGTGCCCGTATATTGCAGATAAGCAATGGCCGTCTACATGTGAGTTCACACTTTAGTTATTTCCATCAATTATTATGAGCCAAAACTAGAATAGGTGGAAATCTTTCCACTAGACCTTATTGCTGAGTAGCCTTCACTACTGGTTTGGTTCACAATAACTGATGGAAATAACTGACCAAATAACTGAAGTGTGAACTGGGCCTTACCTGCTTCCTGACACTGGCTCTCGGCTCCGGTGCTCTTCAACCTCTGCTCAGGGTCTTGAGAGAAGTCTTGCTCATGCAGTAAATGACATCCTGAGGTCAAGCTGCAGCATTAATTGGTTCTGGTACTATCTATGTAGCAAGCTTGTTCTGGTAACATATCTATTCAGTGTTCTTGGGTATGGAACCATATCTATGTGGTAAGCTCCATTCTGGCACTATATGTAGTATGCTTGGTTCTGGTAATTTGTCTATGTAGTACTCTTGGTTCAGTTAATGTAATTACATGCTTGGTTCAGGCACTGTAAGCTGGTTCTGGTATCATATCTAGGCAGTATGCTTGGTTGTGGTACCGTATCTATGTAGTAATCTTGGTTCTGGCACTGTAAATATGTAGAATACCTGGTTCTGGGAATGTATCTATGTAGTAGTGCTTGGTTCTGGTACCATAGCTATTTTGTAAGCTAGTATCCATAATGTCACCCCACAAAAACCGGAAGAGTACATCAGAATAATATTTTAATTGGGAATAGCTAACAGCCACAAACTCCCGGAGACTCACCACAAACAATGTGCATTTACCATACAGTACATGATAGCTGCCAAGCAAAACACAACTATTACTCCTGATCCCCCCATGCACATTTACTCGGGAGAGCATGCTTGTGTTCTCAATAAGAAAGGAGAAAGCTGCTGCCAGATTCCTCTGGCTCCAAATACATTAGATCAGGGATCTCAAACTCGTGGCCCTCCAGATGTTGCAAAACTACAACTCCCAGCATGCCCTGGTAGCCGAAGAATGTCCAGGCATGATGGGAATTGTAGTTCTGTAACAGTTGGAGGGCCACGAGTTTGAGATCCCTGCATTAGATGTTCTGTTTGGTGGATTTGGACAACAAACATCTGATGCGTATGGCCAGCTAAGACATAAGAGTTATCATTAACCCTTTCAACCAAAAATTTGGAAAAATTCACAATTTTCTAAATTTGAATTTCTCTACTTTTAAGACAGATAGTAATACCTCATAAAATAGTTATCATTCCCCATATGTCTACTTTATGTTGGCATCATTTTATAAATGTCATTTTACTTTTTCAGGACGTTAGAAAGCTTAGAGGTTTAGAAGCCATTTTTCAAAATTTCAACAAAATTTCCAAAGCCATTTTTTTAAACACCAATTCATATATAAAGTGATTTTGAGGTGCTTACAAAATAGGAACCACCCATAAATACCCCATTTTAGAAACTACACCTCTCAAATTATTTAAAACTGAAGTTACAAAATTTGTTAACCCTTTAGGTGTTCTACAAAAACTAAAGGAAAATGGAGGCGACATTTCAAAATTTCATTTTTTTATGCAGATTTTTCATGTAAATTTTTTCTTACAACACAGCAAGGGTTAGCAGCAAACTAAACCTCAATATACATTACTCTGATTCTGCAGTTTACAGAAATGCCCCATATGTGGTGGTAAACTACTCTATGGGCATGTGGCAGTAGTCAGAAAGAAAGGAGCGCCATATGGATTTTTAAAGCAGATTTTGATAGAATGGTTTTTAGGCACCATTTTGTATTTGAAGAGACCCTGACGTACCCCTACAGTGGAAACCCTCAAAAAGTGACCCCATTTTGGAAACTACACCCTTCAAAGAATATATTAAGAGGTGTACTGAGCACTTTGAGCCTCTAAGCATTTTACGGAATTTGGAAGCACTTGGCTGTGAAAATGAAAAGTTTTATTTCTTCCAATAAAATGTTGCTTTAGCCCCATATTTTTCATTTTCATAAGGGGTAACAGGAGAAAAAGCACCCCATAATGTGTTACCCATTTTCTCCTGAATACGGCAACACCCCATATGTGGTGGTAAACTGCTGTGGGCGCACATGGCAGGACTCAGAACGGAAGGAGCGCCATATGGATTTTGTAGCGCAGATTTTGATGGATTGGTTGCGGGTGCTGCCATTTTCTGAGAGCCATATTTTTTTTATTTTTCAGGCAATTGTCTTAGGTAGGGTCTAGAGTTGATCGAAAGTGCTTGTAACGGGCACTGTAGTGCTCGGATCCCCTGCGCTCGCATGCCCACAGGCATCCGGATCCGTCCTCACCTGACTAAGTCAATGGGGGCGGATCCGTTTGGTATGACACACGAGTGTGTCATACCAAACGGATCCGTCCCCACTGACTTACAGTCGGGTGAGGAGGACGGATCCATTTGGTGTCACACACTAGTGTGTGATACCAAACGGATCCGTGCCCATTGACTTACAGGCAGGTGAGGACGGATCCGGATGGCTGCGCAGCGGAGTGCAGGGGATCCGAGCAGTACAGTGCTCGTTACGAGCACCTTCGATCAACTCTAGTAGGGTCTCATTTTTTGCGGGATGACATGACGATTTGAATGGTACCATTTTGGGGTAAATACACCTTTTTGATCGCCTGCTATTACACTTTTTGTGAGGGTAGGTGATCAATAAATGGCTGTTTTGTCAAAGTTTTTATTTTTTTTTATTTTTACAGCGTTCACCTGAGCGGGAATATAATGTGATATTTTTATTGAGCAACTTGTTACGGACGCAGTGATACCCAATATGTCTAACATTTTTATTTTTGTTAAGTTTTACACATTAGATGCATTTTTGAACAGATTTAAATCTTGTTTTTGTGCTGTCATTTTCTGAGAACCATATTTTTTTTATTTTTTGGGTGATTGTCTTAGGTAGGGTCTCATTTTTTGCAGGATGAGATAACGGTTTGATTGGTACCATTTTGGGGTACATACGCCTTTTTGATTGCGTGGTATTACATTTTTTGTGAGGCAAAGTGAAAAAAAATGGCTGTTTTGGCATAGTATTTTTTATTTTTTTTTACAGCATTCACCTGGGGGGCCATCTCATGTCATATTTCTATAGAGCGGGTTGTCTTGGACGTGGTGATACCCAATATGTCTATTATTTTTATGCTTTTAAATTTTTACATTATGAAAACATTTTTGAACAGAATAAAATCTTTTTTTGTGTTGCCATTTTCTGAGAGACATATTTTTTTTATTTTTTGGGTGATTGTCTTAGGTAGGGTCTCATTTTTTGTGGGACAAGATGACGATATGACGGTTTGATTGATACCATTTTGGGGTAAATACGCCTTTTTGATCACCTGCTATTACACTTTTTGTTAGGGAAGGTGACCAAAAAATGGCTGTTTTGGCATAGTTTTACAGTTCAACAGGTGAGGTGGATCATATGATATAGAGCCAGTCGATAAGGACGCAGCGATACCTAATATGTCTATATTCCCTTTTTTTACAATTTTTTTTTACTTAATTTTGGGAAAAGGGCGCTTTTTTTTTTTACTTGAAACCTGGCATCCGCCTGATCAGCATGCCGTAGTACTACGGCGCTGGGCGGGAAGTCACTTCCCCCAGCGCCGTACATGTACAGCGCTGGGCGGGAAGGGGTTAAAGGGAGTCTTTCACCTGTTTTTCACCAATATAACTAAGAGCATTGCCCCACAGAAGTTTGCAGGCACTTCCCAGACTGTGTGCACTTTGTGCCTGTATTCCATGTCCAGGAAAAGCACTTTTATTCCGCTGGAAAACAGCTACCAAGTGCCCAGCTCTGCTGCTGAAAGTGCCCAAAGCAAACCAGACTGAAGAGGGGAGGACTGTTTTAGCTGCTCATATCTTGGGATTGGTAGCAGATAGAAAAAATGGTTCTGACCTTCTTTGAAAGCTGGCATTCCAAGTTTTCAAATGATACCAAATCATAGCATTATATCCAGTATATCAGAAGATATAGCTTTTAGAAATCGAGTTGGGAGAGAAAGCTGTTTTTACTTTCACTTTCAGCTGGGCACTTGGGAGCTGTTTTCCAGCAGAATAAAAGTGTTTTTTTCTGGACATGTAATACAGACACACAGTGCACACAGGTATGTCTGGGATGTTTCTGCAATCTTCTGTGGGGCAGTGCTGTTAGTTATATAGGTGAAAAACAGGTGAAAGACTCCCTTTAAAATATGCCACATTTTTTTTAGCAAGTGCTGTTTCTCCACTGGCTTTGCCACTTTCCCAAAAAAAGGGGTGTGATGATGGCAGGGAGGGGGTTGGTGCAGTGGCCTCACCACAGTTATTTTTTACTCCAGTTTTCTGGTGTAGATATCAGTATAGGCACATGGACTGCTGGATGCTGCGCCTAATTTACAGTATGATGAGGCATTTGCCTGTCATAAATTAGGTGCAGCATCCAGCAGCAAGCCTGGTTATTGTAGACAAGTGTACAGTCATGGCCAAAAGTTTTGAGAATTATATAAATATTAATTTTTACAAAGTCTACTGCTTCAGTTTTTATAATGGCAATTTGCATATACTCCAGAATGTTATAAAGAGTGATCAGCTTAACAGCAATTACTTGCAAAGTCAATATTTGCCTAGAAAATGAACTTTATCCCCCAAAACACATTTCAACATCATTGCAGCCCTGCCTTAAAAGGACCAGCTAACATCGTTTCAGTGATTGCTCCATTAACACAGGTGTGGGTGTTGATGAGGACAGGGCTGGAGATCAATCTGTCATGATTAAGTAAGAATGACACCACTGGACACTTTAAAAGGAGGCTGGTGCTTGGCATCATTGTTTCTCTTCTGTTAACCATGGTTATCTCTAAAGAAACACGTGCAGTCATCATTGCACTGCACAAAAATGGCCTAACAGGGAAGAGTATCGCAGCTAGAAAGATTGCACCTCAGTCAACAATCTATCGCATCATCAAGAACTTCAAGGAGAGAGGTTCCATTGTTGCCAAAAAGGCTCCAGGGCGCCCAAGAAAGACCAGCAAGCTCCAGGACCGTCTCTTAAAAGTGTTTCAGCTGCAGGATCGGGCTACCAGCAGTGCAGAGCTTGCTCAGGAATGGCAGTAGGCAGGTGTGAGTGCATCTGCACGCACTGTGAGGCGGAGACTCTTGGAGCAAGGCCTGGTCTCAAGGAGGGCAGCTAAGAAGCCACTTCTCTCCAGAAAAAACATCAGGGACAGACTGATATTCTGCAAAAGGTACAGGGAGTGGACTGCTGAGGACTGGGGTAAAGTCATTTTCTCTGATGAATCCCCTTTTCGATTGTTTGGGACATCTGGAAAACAGCTTATTCGGAGAAGACGAGGTGAGCGCTACCACCAGTCTTGTCTCATGCCAACTGTAAAGCATCCTGAAACCATTCATGTGTGGGGTTGCTTCTCAGCCAAGGGAATCGGCTCTCTCACAGTCTTGCCTAAAAACACAGCCATGAATAAAGAATGGTACCAGAATGTCCTCCGAGAGCAACTTCTCCCAACCGTCCAAGAGCAGTTTGGCGATCAACAATGCCTTTTCCAGCATGATGGAGCACCTTGCCATAAGCAAAGGTGATAACTAAATGGCTCAGGGAACAAAACATAGAGATTTTGGGTCCATGGCCTGGAAACTCCCCAGATCTTAATCCCATTGAGAACTTGTGGTCAATCATCAAGAGACGAGTGGACAAACAAAAACCTACAAATTCTGACAAAATGCAAGCATTGATTGTGCAAGAATGGACTGCTATCAGCCAGGATTTGGTCCAGAAGTTGATTGAGAGCATGCCAGGGAGAATTGCAGATGTCCTGAAGAAGAAGGGTCAACACTGCAAATATTGACTTGCTGCATTAACTCATTCTAACTGTCAATATAAGCTTTTGTTACTCATAATATGATTGCAATTATATTTCTGTATGTGATAAAAACATCTGACAAACACACATAAAAACCAGAGGGCAGCAGATCATGTGAAAATATAATATTTGTGTCATTCTCAAAACTTTTGGCCATGACTGTATGCTGCCACTCTATGATAACTTTTCCCTATAATTTTAGCTTAGGTTACATTTAACTATAAATGCTTCCAAGCTATTTATTGTCAGTAATATGATAATAAAGAGCTAAACATATTTAGGGGCATTGACTAAAGTATTTACATCACTATTGTGGCATAAAAAAGTCAAAAACTGTGGCACACACCATGTTTGTGTTATAATTTGTGACTTTTTAGCTAAACGGATCCTGCTCCATAGAGATGAATTGATCTTGGAACCGGATCTGTTTCTCTGCATTTTGGAAGCGCAGACAAGAACGCAGCTTGTAGCATTTTGTCTGGTGTGTGTTTGACAAAGCCTATACAAATAGGCAAATCTTCTAAACGGTATATTTTATATAAATACATTCTATTAGTAATAATATTGGTATGGCTATATCTAACTATACAAACTACATTTGTGAGACGGGAATACCCCTTTAAATAAGGTGCAATCCATCCACAACAGTCTTCCTGGAAGAACTGGTGGTGCCAGACTGTAAAAGTTGTGATGATGACGATGACTGCTGGTATGGACGCTTGTATGCTTTTTGAAGTAATAGACAGTAGACCTTCACTTTGATATCCAGAGAACTTGTATATACTTACTGACAGACAAACATGTGGGTTTTGTTAAAGGGAATCTGTCAGCAGTTTTGACCATGCTAAACTGTAGACATCACAAAGTGGGGGCTGAAGCTTTTATTTTTAGAAATTGTCTACATATGAACTTTTATTTTGCTGGACACTGCCGCTGCAAGTGCACTGGAGGTGGATCTTTACTGTGAAGTTCTCTCATCCCTGAGCTACTTCACTGTCCTACCCTTCTTAATTAGAGATGAGCGAGTAGTGAAATATTTGAAAGTTCGAAATTCGATTCGAATAGACCGCGAAATTCGACTATTCGACCGAATATCGAATCCCATTAAAGTCTATGGGGAAAAAATGCTCGCCACTTGGAAATCTCAATTCGACCACTTGGAGGTCACCAAGTCCACCCTGGAACCTCAGAAAAGGATGCCAACACTGCTGGAATGCAACTGGGACAGCAGGGGAAGCATGTCTGGGTGCATATAACGCGCCCAAGTCGCACTATTACGCCACTATCACAGCCTCTCAACAATACACTCCAAACACAATCTAACCTCTCTGTAAAGTGAGACCATACAAGGAAACCTTCTTTCCTCAACATTGCCATGGACCCCAAGCCAAACTAGACAAAAAAGAAGATAAAATTCTGCACCCCTTAAAATCACGTTGCCTATGACAACCACAGATGGCATAGGCAAGGGGGAAAGCAAATAGACCCCACTCATAATTGTCATTGTGTGTGTGTGTGAGATGTGGTCAGACATGTCTTCTTTAAAATGTAAAAACAACTCAAACACATGCAGAAGCCTTAAAATGCCCAAATTGTTGGCGCTTGAGATGTCAGTGACCCGACCTGGCCCAGTGTCATGTCTAGCAGGTAAAGCAGTGGGGATGTTGAGGGATGCGTAGGACCGCAAAAGGCAGGAAGAGGCCGTGGGCTGGCCAGAGGCTCATGGAAAATTTTGTGGAGGCCCAAGAGGTGAGACGTCTTAAAAATTGTGTGGAGGCTAAAGAGGTGAGACCTGTTAAACATTTTGTAGAGCCCCAAGAGGTGAGACCTCTTAAAAATTATGTGGAGGCCCAAGAGGTGAGACCTCTTAAAAATTATGTGGAGGCCCAAGAGGTGAGACCGCTTAAACATTTTGTGGAGGTCCAAGAGGTGAGACCTGTTAAACATTTTGTGGAGGCCCAAGAGGTGAGACCTCTTAAAAATTATGTGGAGGCCCAAGAGGTGAGACCTCTTAAAAATTATGTGGAGGCCCAAGAGGTGAGACCTCTTAAAAATTATGTGGAGGCCCAAGAGGTGAGACCTCTTAAAAATTATGTGGAGGCCCAAGAGGTGACACCTCTTAAAAATTATGTGGAGGCCCAAGAGGTGAGACCTCTTAAAAATTATGTGGAGGCCCAAGAGGTGAGACCTCTTAAAAATTATGTGGAGGCCCAAGAGGTGACACCTCTTAAACATTTTGTGTAGGCCCAAGAGGTGAGACCTCTTAAAAATTATGTGGAGGCCCAAGAGGTGAGACGTATTAAAAATTATGTGGAGGCCCAAGAGGTGAGACCGCTTAAACATTTTGTGGAGGCCCAAGAGGTGAGACCTCTTAAACATTTTGTACAGGCCCAAGAGGTGAGACCTCTTAAAAATTATGTGGAGGCCCAAGAGGTGAGACCTCTTAAAAATTATGTGGAGGCCCAAGAGGTGAGACCTCTTAAAAATTATGTGGAGGCCCAAGAGGTGAGACCTCTTAAAAATTATGTGGAGGCCCAAGAGGTGACACCTCTTAAAAATTATGTGGAGGCCCAAGAGGTGAGACCTCTTAAAAATTATGTGGAGGCCCAAGAGGTGACACCTCTTAAACATTTTGTGTAGGCCCAAGAGGTGAGACCTCTTAAAAATTATGTGGAGGCCCAAGAGGTGAGACGTATTAAAAATTATGTGGAGGCCCAAGAGGAGAGACGTGTTAAAAATTATGTGGAGGCCCAAGAGGTGAGACCTGTTAAAAATTATGTGGAGGCCCAAGAGGTGAGACCTGTTAAACCTTTTGTGGAGGCCCAAGAGGTGAGACCTGTTAAAAAGTTATGTGGAGGCCCAAGAGGTGAGCAATAAATATATACATTTTTCTTATTTACGGAGCAATTCTACGGCGGTTAAGGAGGAGGAGGTGGAGGAGGAAATGGCACTTCATACAGATGGCACTTCACTTTTGGCTGCTTTCCACTGTTAACCTCTTAAACCTTTTGTGGAGGCCCAAAAGGTGAGACCTGTTAAAAATTATGTGGAGGCCCAAGAGGTGAGACCTGTTAAACATTTTGTGGAGGCCCAAGAGGTGAGACCTGTTAAACATTTTGTGGAGGCCCAAGAGGTGAGACCTGTTAATCATTTTGTGGAGGCCCAAGAGGTGAGACCTGTTAAACATTTTGTGGAGGCCCAAGAGGTGAGACCTCTTAAAAATTATGTGGAGGCCCAAGAGGTGAGACCTGTTAAACATTTTGTGGAGGCCCAAGAGGTGAGACCTGTTAAAAATTATGTGGAGGCCCAAGAGGTGAGCCATAAATATATACATTTTTCTTATTTACGGAGCAATTCTACGGCGGTTAAGGAGGAGGAGGAGGAGGAGGTGGAGGAGGAAATGGCACTTCATACAGATGGCACTTCACTTTTGGCTGCTTTCCACTGTTAACCTCTTAAACCTTTTGTGGAGGCCCAAAAGGTGAGACCTGTTAAAAATTATGTGGAGGCCCAAGAGGTGAGACCTGTTAAACATTTTGTGGAGGCCCAAGAGGTGAGACCTGTTAAAAATTATGTGGAGGCCCAAGAGGTGAGCCATAAATATATACATTTTTCTTATTTACGGAGCAATTCTACGGCGGTTAAGGAGGAGGAGGAGGAGGAGGTGGAGGAGGAAATGGCACTTCATACAGATGGCACTTCACTTTTGGCTGCTTTCCACTGTTAACCTCTTAAACCTTTTGTGGAGGCCCAAAAGGTGAGACCTGTTAAAAATTATGTGGAGGCCCAAGAGGTGAGACCTGTTAAACATTTTGTGGAGGCCCAAGAGGTGAGACCTGTTAAAAATTATGTGGAGGCCCAAGAGGTGAGCCATAAATATATACATTTTTCTTATTTACGGAGCAATTCTACGGCGGTTAAGGAGGAGGAGGAGGAGGAGGTGGAGGAGGAAATGGCACTTCATACAGATGGCACTTCACTTTTGGCTGCTTTCCACTGTTAACCTCTTAAACCTTTTGTGGAGGCCCAAAAGGTGAGACCTGTTAAAAATTATGTGGAGGCCCAAGAGGTGAGACCTGTTAAACATTTTGTGGAGGCCCAAGAGGTGAGACCTGTTAAAAATTATGTGGAGGCCCAAGAGGTGAGCCATAAATATATACATTTTTCTTATTTACGGAGCAATTCTACGGCGGTTAAGGAGGAGGAGGAGGTGGAGGAGGAAATGGCACTTCATACAGATGGCACTTCACTTTTGGCTGCTTTCCACTGTTAACCTCTTAAACCTTTTGTGGAGGCCCAAAAGGTGAGACCTGTTAAAAATTATGTGGAGGCCCAAGAGGTGAGACCTGTTAAACATTTTGTGGAGGCCCAAGAGGTGAGACCTGTTAAACATTTTGTGGAGGCCCAAGAGGTGAGACCTGTTAAACATTTTGTGGAGGCCCAAGAGGTGAGACCTATTAAAAATTATGTGGAGGCCCAAGAGGTGAGACCTGTTAAACATTTTGTGGAGGCCCAAGAGGTGAGACCTGTTAAACATTTTGTGGAGGCCCAAGAGGTGAGACCTGTTAAACATTTTGTGGAGGCCCAAGAGGTGAGACCTATTAAAAATTATGTGGAGGCCCAAGAGGTGAGACCTGTTAAACATTTTGTGGAGGCCCAAGAGGTGAGACCCGTTAAAAATTATGTGGAGGCCCAATAGGTGAGACCTCTTAAACATTTTGTGCAGGCCCAAGAGGTGAGACGTGTTAAAAATTATGTGGAGGCCCAAGAGGTGAGACCTGTTAAACATTTTGTGGAGGCCCAAGAGGTGAGACCTGTTAAACATTTTGTGGAGGCCCAAGAGGTGAGACCTGTTAAACATTTTGTGGAGACCCAAGAGGTGAGACCCGTTAAAAATTATGTGGAGGCCCAATAGGTGAGACCTCTTAAACATTTGTGCAGGCCCAAGAGGTGAGACGTGTTAAAAATTATGTGGAGGCCCAAGAGGTGAGACCTGTTAAACATTTTGTGGAGGCCCAAGAGGTGAGACCTGTTAAACATTTTGTGGAGGCCCAAGAGGTGAGACCTGTTAAACATTTTGTGGAGACCCAAGAGGTGAGACCCGTTAAAAATTATGTGGAGGCCCAATAGGTGAGACCTCTTAAACATTTTGTGCAGGCCCAAGAGGTGAGACGTGTTAAAAATTATGTGGAGGCCCAAGAGGTGAGACCTGTTAAACATTTGTGGAGGCCAAGAGGTGAGACCTCTTAAACATTTTGTGGAGGCCCAAGAGGTGAGACCTGTTAAACATTTTGTGGAGGCCCAAGAGGTGAGACCTGTTAAAAATTATGTGGAGGCCCAAGAGGTGAGACCTGTTAAAAATTATGAGGAGGCCCAAGAGGTGAGACCTCTTAAAAATTATGTGGAGGCCCAAGAGGTGAGACCTGTTAAAAATTATGAGGAGGCCCAAGAGGTGAGACCTCTTACACATTTTGTGGGGGCCCAAGAGGTTGAAACCTCTTAAACATTTTGTGCAGGCCCAAGGGGTGAGACCGGTTAAAAATTATGTTGAGGCCCAAGAGGTGAGACCGGTTAAAAATTATGAGGAGGCCCAAGAGGTGAGACCTCTTAAACATTTTGTGGAGGCCCAAGAGGTGAGCCATAAACATATAAATTTTTCTTATTTACGGAGCAATTCTACGGCGGTTAAGGAGGAGGAGGAGGAGGAGGAGGTGGAGGAGGAAATGGCACTTCATACAGATGGCACTTCACTTTTGGCTGCTTTCCACGGTTGGAGAAGCAAAGTCCGGGTCAATCCACTTGCTGTTCATTTTGATTAGCGTCAGCCTGTCGGCACTGTCGGTTGACAGGCGGCTGCGCTTATCGGTTATAATGCCCCCGGCTGCGCTGAACACCCTTTCTGATAGCACGCTGGCGGCAGGGCAGGCAAGCACCTCCAAGGCGTACAGGGACAGTTCCAGCCACGTGTCCAACTTGGAGACCCAGTAAGTGTAGGATGCCGAGGGATCGGGGAGGACAGGGTTACGGTCTGCCAGGTACTCCCGCAACATCCGCCGATACTTGTCCCTCCTGCTGATAGCGGGCCCCGCAGTGATGGAAGTTGCACGAGGGGGTGCCATGAACGTGTCCCACACCTTGGAGAGTGTTCCCCTGGTGGCTGTGGGCCTGATGGATGTTGTGGGACTCTGGGAGACCCTCTCCTCTCTGCCGCCAGCGATGGTGGGTGGGAAAATCTCCATCATGTTCTGCACGAGTTCCCTCTGGTATTCCAGCAATCGATTCGTCCTCTCCTCTACCGGAATAAAAGAGGAGACGTTATCTTTATACCGGGGGTCCAGGAGTGCGAAGACCCAGTACAGTTTGTTCTCCACTATCCGGACAACACGTGTGTCCCGGGAAAAGCAGCCCAGCATGAAGTCAGCCATGTGTGCCAGACTCTGAATAGGCATGACCTCACTGCCCCCACCAGAAGGATCACTTGCCATTTCCTCCTCTTCCTCTTCCGCCTCCTCTCCGCCCCATCCGCGCTGAACCAATGGGACGCACACAGCCTGACTGCTACCCTCGCCGCCAGCATCCTCCTCCTCTTCCACAGCCACCTCCACGTCGTCCTCCTCCTCCTCATCCTCCTCCTCCTGCAACTGCCACCGTGAAGCAGACAAAAGTGTGGTCTGACTGTGTAGCTCCGTTGCGTCTCCTCCTACCCCCGTCTCCTCTGCGTGCAATGCGTTCTCCCTTATTGCGATGAGCGATTCTTTAAGGACGCCTAGGAGCGGGATGGTTACGCTCACTATAGCGTCCTCGCTGCTGACCTTCTTGGTGGACTCCTCAAAGATACGCAGTACATCGCATATGTCTGCCATCCATGGCCACTCGTGGTTGGCAAACTGAGGGAGCTGAGTTGGAGGCACGCGTGGATTCATAATCTGGTACTCCATCAATGCTCTCTGCTGCTCACACACCCTGGCCAACATGGAATAGGTGGAATTCCAGCGAGTGGGCAGGTCGCACAACAGCCGATGTTCAGGCAAATGGAGGCGTTGCTGGAGTTTTTTTAAGCTAGCAGCAGCTACAGTTGACTTCCGAAAGTGAGCGCACAAGCGCCGCACTTTCACCAGTAGCTCTGCCAGGTTGGGGTAAGTCTTCAGAAATTTTTGGACTACCAGATTAAAAACGTGGGCCAGGCATGGTACGTGATTGAGTTCGGCAAGCTCCAGAGCCGCCACCAGGTTACGGCCGTTATCGCACACGACCATGCCTGGTCCTAGCTGAAGCGGCGACAGCCACATCTCCGTCTGCTGCAATATGGCGTCCCTCACCTCTGGGGCGCTGTGCTTCCTGTCGCCCAAGCTGATGAGCTTTAGCACCGCCTGCTGACGTCTCCCCGCGCCAGTGCTGCAACGCTTCCAGCTAGCGGCTGAGGGAGATGTTAAGGCACAGGAGGAGGAGGAGGAGGGGGGGTTTATCAGAACCCATGCTGGCAATCTTGGGCGGGGGTGGTAGGTAGGCCGTCTCTGTTTGCGACCCCGTCCCCGCTTCCACTACATTCACCCAGTGTGCCGTCAAAGAGATGTAGCGTCCCTGGCCGCAAGCGCTTGTCCATGAGTCGGTGGTCAAGTGGACCTTTGCGCTGACTGCGTACCTCAGGGCCCGCCTGATGTTACGCGACACGTGCTGGTGCAGGGCGGGGACGGCACTCCGGGAAAAGTAGTGGCGGCTGGGGACGGAATAGCGAGGTGCGGCAGCCGCCATCAGGTCGCGGAAGGCCTGCGTCTCCACAAGCCTAAACGGCAACATCTCCAGGGCCAGCAGTTTGGAGATGTGGCAGTTTAAGGCTTGGGCTTGGGGGTGACTCGAGGCGTACTTCCGCCTGCGGTCGAACGCCTGCGAGATGGACAGTTGTTGGGACGAGGAGTGTGAGGGTGCAGGCGAAGAGGCGGGGGAAGGGGAGGCTGAAGGAGAAGGCCCCAAAGTAGCCGAGGCAGAGGCAGATGTGGAGGTGTCCTGGCTGGAGGTCTGGACCGCAGTGGCAGCACACAACAAAGGGGAAGAGGCAGTGGCAGCAGGACCGGGCGCAGTTTGTATTGCGTTTGCTCTCTCCCACTCAGCCCAGTGCTTGACTTCCAAGTGACGCCGCATGCCTGAGGTGGTCAGATTGCTCTTCTCAGAGCCCCTACTCAGTTTTGAGTGGCAGAGTGTGCAAACCGCGCTCAGTTTGTCATCCGCACAAACATTAAAAAATCTCCACACCACAGAAGTACGAGGCCTCGATGGGGGAGCTTCGCGCGACTGCCCGCTGCCGGGAACAGCTTCGGCCGTGCTGGCTGTGGCCTCACTACTTTGTCTGGACTGTCCTCTGCCTCTGGACATCCCTCTGCCTGTGGACATCCCTCTGCCTCTGGACATCCCTCTGCCTCTGGACATCCCTCTGCCTCTGGACATCCCTCTGCCTCTTGCTGCCTTTTTCGGTGCTGCGCAGACCACCACCTCTCCACTGCTTTCCCCGCTGGACATCACCCCTGGCCAAGTGGGGTCGGTCATTTCGTCATCCACCACCTCCTCTTCCTCACTCTGCTCCTCCTCCTGCCCACTGGACATTCCAACAGCCTCCCTTGATGGCAACTGCGTCTCATCATCATCATCGCTCATGATAACAGATGCTGGCTCAGGGTCCACATCAGCAGGAGATGGCGAAAACTCAAGGGTTTGGGCATCACTACAAACAAATTCCTCTCCTAGCTCCTGGGATTCTTCCGGCACATCTGAAAAAGGACCCGAAAAGAGCTCCTGGGAGGGGTCAAGGGTGGGATGACTCTGTTGGCCAGGTGTGGAGGAAGGAGGGTCAGAGTGAGACTGTGTGGATGACTGGCTGGTGGACAACTGTGTGGAAGCGCTATCGGCTATCCATTGCACCACCTGTTCAACCTGCTCAGGCCTCAACAGCGGTGTAACCCGCCCCCTGCTTAACTGTCCCATAAAGGCAGGGATTCTGGATGAGCGGGATCCTGGCTGACCCTCACCAGCACGCATTGTATCCCCACTGGCTTCAACAAGGCCCCCAACAGCATTTCCGCGCCCCCGTCCTCGTCCACGTCCTATTCCGCTAGCCCCCCGCCGCATTTTTTTTTTTTTTACAATATTTTGCCTTCACAGCCGTGAAATTAGTTTGCAAGAGAACGCACAGTACAGTTGCCAGTTAAGGCCTATATATTGTATTTTTCAAGGTACACAGCCGTGTACTCAGTGATCAGACGGTGTGTATGAACAACAGTTATGAGAAATTACTTTGCAAGAGAACGCACAGTACAGTTGCCAGTTAAGGCCTATATATTGTATTTTTCAAGGTACACAGCCGTGTACTCAGTGATCAGACGGTGTGTATGAACAACAGTTATGAGAAATTACTTTGCAAGAGAACGCACAGTACAGTTGCCAGTTAAGGCCTATATATTGTATTTTTCAAGGTACACAGCCGTGTACTGAGTGATCAGACGGTGTGTATGAACAACAGTTATGAGAAATTACTTTGCAAGAGAACGCACAGTGCAGTTGCCAGTTAAGGCCTATATATTGTATTTTTCAAGGTACACAGCCGTGTACTCAGTGATCAGACGGTGTGTATGAACAACAGTTATGAGAAATTACTTTGCAAGAGAACGCATAGTACAGTTGCCAGTTAAGGCCTATATATTGTATTTTTCAAGGTACACAGCCGTGTACTCAGTGATCAGACGGTGTGTATGAACAACAGTTATGAGAAATTACTTTGCAAGAGAACGCACAGTGCAGTTGCCAGTTAAGGCCTATATATTGTATTTTTCAAGGTACACAGCCGTGTACTGAGTGATCAGACGGTGTGTATGAACAACAGTTATGAGAAATTACTTTGCAAGAGAACGCACAGTACAGTTGCCAGTTAAGGCCTATATATTGTATTTTTCAAGGTACACAGCCGTGTACTCAGTGATCAGACGGTGTGTATGAACAACAGTTATGAGAAATTACTTTGCAAGAGAACGCACAGTACAGTTGCCAGTTAAGGCCTATATATTGTATTTTTCAAGGTACACAGCCGTGTACTGAGTGATCAGACGGTGTGTATGAACAACAGTTATGAGAAATTACTTTGCAAGAGAACGCACAGTACAGTTGCCAGTTAAGGCCTATATATTGTATTTTTCAAGGTACACAGCCGTGTACTCAGTGATCAGACACACCTGTATGAACAACAGTTATGAGAAATTACTTTGCAAGAGAACGCACAGTACAGTTGCCAGTTAAGGCCTATATATTGTATTTTTCAAGGTACACAGCCGTGTACTCAGTGATCAGACGGTGTGTATGAACAACAGTTATGAGAAATTACTTTGCAAGAGAACGCACAGTACAGTTGCCAGTTAAGGCCTATATATTGTATTTTTCAAGGTACACAGCCGTGTACTCAGTGATCAGACGGTGTGTATGAACAACAGTTATGAGAAATTACTTTGCAAGAGAACGCACAGTACAGTTGCCAGTTAAGGCCTATATATTGTATTTTTCAAGGTACACAGCCGTGTACTGAGTGATCAGACGGTGTGTATGAACAACAGTTATGAGAAATTACTTTGCAAGAGAACGCACAGTGCAGTTGCCAGTTAAGGCCTATATATTGTATTTTTCAAGGTACACAGCCGTGTACTGAGTGATCAGACGGTGTGTATGAACAACAGTTATGAGAAATTACTTTGCAAGAGAACGCACAGTACAGTTGCCAGTTAAGGCCTATATATTGTATTTTTCAAGGTACACAGCCGTGTACTCAGTGATCAGACGGTGTGTATGAACAACAGTTATGAGAAATTACTTTGCAAGAGAACGCACAGTGCAGTTGCCAGTTAAGGCCTATATATTGTATTTTTCAAGGTACACAGCCGTGTACTCAGTGATCAGACGGTGTGTATGAACAACAGTTATGAGAAATTACTTTGCAAGAGAACGCACAGTGCAGTTGCCAGTTAAGGCCTATATATTGTATTTTTCAAGGTACACAGCCGTGTACTCAGTGATCAGACGGTGTGTATGAACAACAGTTATGAGAAATTACTTTGCAAGAGAACGCACAGTGCAGTTGCCAGTTAAGGCCTATATATTGTATTTTTCAAGGTACACAGCCGTGTACTGAGTGATCAGACGGTGTGTATGAACAACAGTTATGAGAAATTACTTTGCAAGAGAACGCACAGTACAGTTGCCAGTTAAGGCCTATATATTGTATTTTTCAAGGTACACAGCCGTGTACTGAGTGATCAGACGGTGTGTATGAACAAACAGTTATGAGAAATTACTTTGCAAGAGAACGCACAGTACAGTTGCCAGTTAAGGCCTATATATTGTATTTTTCAAGGTACACAGCCTTGTACTGAGTGATCAGACGGTGTGTATGAACAACAGTTATGAGAAATTACTTTGCAAGAGAACGCACAGTACAGTTGCCAGTTAAGGCCTATATATTGTATTTTTCAAGGTACACAGCCGTGTACTCAGTGATCAGACGGTGTGTATGAACAACAGTTATGAGAAATTACTTTGCAAGAGAACGCACAGTGCAGTTGCCAGTTAAGGCCTATATATTGTATTTTTCAAGGTACACAGCCGTGTACTGAGTGATCAGACGGTGTGTATGAACAACAGTTATGAGAAATTACTTTGCAAGAGAACGCACAGTACAGTTGCCAGTTAAGGCCTATATATTGTATTTTTCAAGGTACACAGCCGTGTACTCAGTGATCAGACGGTGTGTATGAACAACAGTTATGAGAAATTACTTTGCAAGAGAACGCACAGTACAGTTGCCAGTTAAGGCCTATATATTGTATTTTTCAAGTTACACAGCCGTGTACTGAGTGATCAGACGGTGTGTATGAACAACAGTTATGAGAAATTACTTTGCAAGAGAACGCACAGTACAGTTGCCAGTTAAGGCCTATATATTGTATTTTTCAAGGTACACAGCCGTGTACTCAGTGATCAGACACACCTGTATGAACAACAGTTATGAGAAATTACTTTGCAAGAGAACGCACAGTACAGTTGCCAGTTAAGGCCTATATATTGTATTTTTCAAGGTACACAGCCGTGTACTCAGTGATCAGACGGTGTGTATGAACAACAGTTATGAGAAATTACTTTGCAAGAGAACGCACAGTACAGTTGCCAGTTAAGGCCTATATATTGTATTTTTCAAGGTACACAGCCGTGTACTGAGTGATCAGACGGTGTGTATGAACAACAGTTATGAGAAATTACTTTGCAAGAGAACGCACAGTACAGTTGCCAGTTAAGGCCTATATATTGTATTTTTCAAGGTACACAGCAGTAGTGTCAAATATAGTTTGGTATGTAGCAGAGCACCTAATACACCACTAATGCCTCTCTCTGTCCCTACTCCAGCAGCTATCCCTGAATACAGCAGCCGTTCTCTGTAAAGTCTATATTGTAGTAAGCTATCACTGAAGTCCACTGTAGTAGCCCTGATAAGGGCTTTTAATCACGCTCCTGCCTATCCAACAGCTAAAATCTGTCTGTCCCTTCTCCAGCCTCTGTCCCTGACTAAGTTCACGCAGCATATGCGTACGAGCAGGAAGAGCTGAGTTTTTAATATTCGAGGTCACATGGTTTTTCCAGCCAATGCATGTAGACGCCGTTTTCGCGCTGCCAGCGTGCTCAGCGTGCCTGTCAAACCCCCCCTGCATGGTGATTGGTGGAAAAAGAGCGCCAGGGAAGGTGGGAGGGGAAACGAATTCTAAGTGCGCCATCGCCGTTATACTCGAACGAAATCGAGTATGCCAAATAGCGTAGTATTCGATCGAATACCAGCTCGATCGAACACTACTCGCTCATCTCTATTCTTAATGACTTCACACTTCACAGTGAAGCTTTGCCTCCAGTGCACTTACAGGAGCACAATCTGGTGTGGGTAACCAGCTTAACGCCATTTGTCATAGGGATCAGGCATTGCAATACGAACACAGAATAATTTTTTAGCTAACAGATCGTATTAATGATGATGAATTTGGGTTAACTGTACACTTGTAACTAACTATACCATATAAAATATAATCATATAAAATAATGGACTAACTCTGAATGTCAGTGCGATAGAATGTGATGCACATGGCAATATATTATACCTGCAGCCACAGGAATTAAAGCTCCAGCATGTTGGATCTTTAAATGTGGCCTAATACTGATGCTATGTAATGCAACAGCTAACAGATTACATTTGTTATGATAAATTTCACTCCACTGCATAGTTGAACAGGGCAAAATATTTAACTGTAGCTTAATACTGACATTATGTAACGCAACAGCTAACAGAAGCCATTCGCTATGATAAATTTTGCTCCACTTCACAGTTGAACCGGGCGAAATATTACACAGTCCAGGAATACGGACGCAATGTAACTGTTTCCCTAAAACAATGGATTAACTCTGAATGTGGGTGCAGTAGAACGTAGTGCACATGGTGATTTATTACACCTGCTTATACACTGAGGCACACTAGGGGAGATTTATCAAAACTGGTGTGAAGGAAAACTGGCTTAGTTGTCCATGGCAACCAATTAGAGTCCACTTTTCATTTTCCAAATGAGCTATGCAAAATGAAAATTGGAATCTGACTAGTTGCTATGGGCAACTAAGCTGTATTTTGTATTTTTAGATAAATCTCCCCCACTAACTGTATGAGTAAAAAAACAGATTAACTCTTAATGTTGGTGCAGTAGAACGTCATGCACACGGCGATACATTTAATCTGCAGTCTCCCTACAATCTGAAAACAGTCTCCCTGCACTGTCCTTGCAATCACCCTCTCCAATATTCTTTTTTAAACCAGTTTTCTGTAACACTGTCCCTAGCGCATGTCTCTCCCTAAGCTCAGCTCACAAGACAATGGCAGAGATTGTGTGGGATGAGGATTTTATAGGGCTGTGATATCACAGGGGATGGCTATCTGCGGATTGGCTGGCTGCATGGCATTATGGTTGATCTCACGTTCCCGGACTTCTTACTTTCACTTTGTAACAAGTGCAGTCGCCATTTTAGGAAAAACTGATTCGTTACCATGAAGTGCGAAAAAATTAAGATTCATTACAAATCAAATTTTTTCTTAAGTTCGGAATAAATTCCACTTCGGATGCTTCAGTTAGCTCAACACTAGTTATGACCACCTTGCAATCCAGCAGTGGTGGCCGTGCTTGCACACTATAGGAACTTCTGGTGGCTGGGATGTGGGAATATAAATAGTCAGCACTTTTTCCTATAGTGTGCAAGCACAGCCACTGCTGCTGGATTGCTTGTTCGTCTAACCCATGGATAGGAGAAATGTATGTAAGGCGATGAAAAAGTTTTAAGCCAACAAAGGAAGCAATCATAATACATTAGTAAGTGCCCTGTATTAACTTTGTCTATATGATAAATGCCATTTGCTGAAGTGAGCACATCCAAATAGACTGTAGATGAGCATAGTCCAAGAGGAAAGTACACAAGCCAAGCAGCTGGCACATTCTAAAACACTTCATTAATGTTCCTCGGAAAACATCATAGCACTGGATGTCCGGAAGCTTCAAAGACTTGAGGTTATAGAAGTCAGATAATGAAGTATCGAAATGCTTTGAAGAATTAAGGGCCTTCAACAGAAGCCTTCCTCACCAGTCACCTGCCAGGCTTCAATGACAACCAGTCATCTGTTGCTTGCTCCTTTCTGTCTACAAGCACAAGATACTTTTATTCTGTACTAACATGTGTGAGCATAACTAAACTTCAAATTATCTCTGCTTATTGCTAGAAGTCACAGCCTTGGTAATACTAAAAGCCACTGAATGCACCCAGGTGAAAGGGGATTAAAGGGGTTTTCGGTCAACATTTGTTTAAATTGTAAACTTTATGATCATAGAGGTTTCCTACTTCCATGGCGAATATCTAACAAATCCATACTTGCCAACATTGCAAGTGCTAAAATAAGAACAAATAGACCCTATTCCTAAGAACACCCTAATTTGAGTGAGGCTGCCCATTTATTGGTAGGGCTTACATAAGCACTGCCTATTTTTGGACCAAAACAGCCCAAATTTGCAGGGACTGTCTCTGAAAATTAGGGACAGTCTCATAAAATTCAGGACTGTTGGCAACTATGGAAATCTAATGTATGTATGTGTTTTTTCTGAGATGATCCAATTGTATGGGTACAGAATCAGATACAGAGAGCAGAAAACATCAAAAACCCAGGTGATATTGTTTGTGATGACAACACATAAAACACTACAGAAAAGGGCTGTATATTTTTACCATAAAGAACAAGATTAGGAAAATTGAAAACATAGTAAAACTACAAGTCCCAGAGAAAATCATCATCATAAAGCTCCATCAACGCAAACATAAAAATGATCCTAGAATGTTGTAAAAGAAAGTGTTTAAATTGTGCAAAAGTAGGAAAACTTAAAAACTAAAACGACCTACAAAATAATTTTCAATCCCCTTTAGCTTGAAAAAAATCTTAGAGGTGATCTGAGATTTATCTTTTTCCACTTAGCTCTTTTATTTCTGAAGATTAAGAGGGCTTTGCAGCAGGATGTAAACGTTACAATGGTGCTCAAGCTGTACTTGCCCCCCTTACTCCACGGGGAGGCTTTATGACATTCCTCAGGCTTTCCTCACTGGAGCCATGTCACATATGGTATAGGTGTCAGATCAGGTATGCAGAATCAATCCCAGAGTTGCAAATAACGCTTTGCTTCCTCCACCAAGGGTCAGCATCGAAGGGAGTCCTAATGCTAACGACAAATAACCCGAACAGTTTTGTGGAATGCAAACAATGATCCTCTAATAATGCATACTCTATAAAAGTCCGCTTACTAACTGTGATACATGTTGTTATTAGAGATGAGTGAATCTATTTGCTGCTTTGTAGATTCAATACGAATCTTGAAAATTTTCCGCTGCGAAGCGAATCCGGATTTTTTGAGATTCGCTTTGTTAGATTCGAAAATGTTCTTAAAGCTTTCTACGCATTCGGTACGTACTTGTCTGATAAATTGTACGCTAATGTTACGTATAAGTTACTTTATACGATGATGCGTATGAATTCAGTTAATTAGCGAACTTTTACTGTTCGTTATTCGTGCGGCATAAAGCCCGGGAAGAAAGCGGTCACCTGACCTAGTGGGAAGGGCTTTCTCTGATTGGCTCAGTCTCAGTAAGCCAGTGACGTATCAGTTGTGCTGCGACTGCTGAGACGAGTAGAAGCACTGTGTGTGTAGTTCTGAGAGACAGAGAACTGCTTTGTTAAAATTGGGGTGTAATTGTTCTGGGAATCCATATTGCACATATATGGGCTGCTGCAGGTCCAGTGCAGGGCCAGTGCAGGGCTAGTAATTAATCAGGCAGGGAGAGAGACAAAGACCAGCTGCAGGGCCACAGTCAAGTGAAAAATGTCGGGCATGGAAAAGTAAAAGGGTTCCAGCCAGACCTCGAGCTCCAAAAAAAAGGAGAAGGTGGCACAGGGCAGCAGTGCCAAAGGACCTGTAGCCGCAGCTTCTACTTGTAGAATTCACAATAGTTGGCCACTGTTCCACCAGGCTAACCCACCAAGGTGCAAAATTGTAGTGGAGGAGAAAGTGGATGAGGTAGTGGAGTGGATGGCACACTCATCTCAGTTTCAGCCGGATGATCTGCTGTCATCTGTTGATACGGTATCATGTAGCCAGGGGTCAGACTCAGAGCTTTCCTCCTGCTCCACCATTTCGCTCCAGCAAAGCCCGTCATTTCCGTACGCAATTTGTACGCTCATGCGCATGTGTTCACATAAGTTGCGTACCTTTAACAACTGTACGTTTGTTATTAGTGCGCGAATGTTCGCAAAACACCACATAATAACGTATGATTTTTACGCAGCTTCGGCAAATAGATTCGTATGAGACACGAATCTTTTGAAAAGTTCGACGAATATTCGGTGAAGCGAATTTTGGATGATTCGCTCATCTCTAGTTGTCATTGTATAACATTTTGGGGCCATATATCAAAAATGTCATTTGTCTAATGTCACTTGTTCCTCTTAGAGGTCTAATCAAAAGGAACATGTACACTATTTTGTTGACATAAATCACTGTCAGAGCTTCAAAACCTACTAAATCTAATCCATATAAAATTCATAGGATTATAAGATCAATACAGCAGTATTTGCCCCATTAGGTCTGCATTTAGTTTGATGAACTTTTTCTTCACTCAACTTGTATTATAAGATTAAAACTTTGTTAAATTGGAGCATAAACTGGTTATACTTCTGGCTTCCAAACTAATGCTATTCATTATTACTCATGCACAATTAGAGCAAATTATAATTCCATTATTTGTAATGAACACATAATAGTTTCAATATTGCTCTGGCATTTCAGGTAGGATGAGTCCTATTTATTTGCAATGTGGCGGTGAGTTATGGAGCAGGGTTAGACTCTATGCTGAGCTCCCAGCTTGTCACTAATGAACATCCTCATGACACAAAATCAAAGTTAATTTTATCATAGATGGGGCAGCTGTGACTTTTGCTGTCGGTGTGATTGTATTGTTTTCCTGTCACTATGATGGGTTGTGCAGCCTGTGCTGTTAATAGGACAATTATCACTGACACTGAAGCATCATAAAAGGTGAGTTCTCTCCGAGACATCATCTCATAAAGGTGAAATCACTCCATGGGTTCCATGTATAATATCATATAAAACTTTACTCTGACATATCAGACCATTCCTGTGGCTAGTAAACTTTAGCTGTTTTATTTTATTTTATTTTTTAGAAATGTTATGAATTATATTTAAATTTATCATGAAGGTAATTTTTCTCAGGAGTCTGCATTAGTGTTATTTGTACCATCGTTATCAAATGTCACACAATGTTAGGTGCATGTTTAAGTTTAACACTTTTGTCTTGAGCTTTACTTCATTTTCTATGCCACTCGATTACTGGAATAAGATTGTAACAATTTTTTTTCACTTTTAGGCTTCTTTCACACGACAGTATATTTTACGGGCTCTGATCCGCATATTTTGTGGATAGGATGTGGACCCATTCACTTTAATGGGTCAGCAAAAAATACTGACAGCACACTGTGTGCTGTCCGCATCCGTACGTCCGTTCCGTAGCCCGCAAAAAAAATACAACCCGTCCTATTCTTATCCATTTTGCGGACAAGGATAGGCATTGTTACAATGGATCCAGAAAAAAACGGATGCCATACGGATGTCATCCGTTTTTTTTGCGGATCCACAATTTGCAGACTGCAAAACACAACGGTCTTGTGAAAGAAGCCTTAAAAAAAGCCTCAGATGAAAAACCTAGCAAAAATCAGCATGGCAGGTGAACCACACCTACTTTTCCACCCGTTTTTCAAAACTGGAGTGGTGTAAAAATGTCACAAATGTTTGGCAAATAAGTTTAAAAAATTGCAAAACTTTTTTTGTGATGTTTTCAAGACAGAATTCTGGAGTGTTTAATAAATTCCTCCTCAGTTTACTATAAGTTGTTTGATTTGACTGTGATTTTTCATTAAAAAGGATGTATACAGAAAGCCTGTAAGTTCTGTTTTCTCCACATACAGGTGGCGATTGGGAGCTTTTTATGAGTTTGAATACGAGATGATCTGTCAATCACAATGTGGAAGGGAGCAGCAAACCTTAAAATATTAGTGTCACAATGTTATGACTGTAGGTAAGGACAGAAAAGGACAGTGAGCCCTAAGGCTAGAACCCAGCCCGCTTTCTCTACTTACTTACTTGCAGTACAAGCCCTAGATAGCTAGACTGCAAAGGGTCAATGGTCCCTACGTTATTTAAGTGCAGAAACAGACAAACAACAAAGACAAACACAATACCAGAGTCGTACATAAATGGGTCAGAAGAACCAGACAAGCTATGCAGTACCAAACAAGTGACAGAGAGATGTCAGAAGACAAGCCAAGTTTAGAACCAGATGGACAACACAGTAACAAACGAGAGACAGAGATCGGTCAGACGACAAGTCGGGGTCAGAAGAATGAGCTATCCAACAAGCACAGGAACCAGGAATGCAGCTAGTGAGTCAAAGACTATCACTGGCACTGGAAGGGGATTAAATAGAGCACTGAGTCCCTGGATCAGAACTTGATAGGTCCATGATTCTGGGCTCCATTAGTCAGAAACATTAGCACACAGGAATAGAGCAGCTGAGCAATCCTCCCACTGCTAATCTCCCCCAGCACATGCCCGTTGCAGGGAGAAAACATAACAAAGCCACAGGTATAGTTTGAATAGCCACTTACTTATAATAGTGGCACTTTATAACTAATGACCTAACCCTTTACTCAGAATAGGTCATCAGTATCTGATCGGTGGGGGTCTGACACCCAGGACCCCAGGCCGGTCAGCTGTTTGAGAAGGCACTAGTGCTCATGTGAGTGCCGTGGTCTTCTCTCAGCTTTTCCTAGGCTGATGACAACACATTCATCGGTCATTTGGCCTAGGAGCCAACGATACCAAGCACAGCCGATTTACAATGTACGACACTGTGCTTGGTGAGCACTGAGAAGGCCACACCACTACAGACCTATCCAGAATATGTGGTTCAGCTAAAGAGCTAAACAGCTGAGGTGCTCAGGTCAGAGCTATGGCCTAGTCACAATGCCCTACATTTTGTAGTGGCTGAGTGTGGTACTGCAACTTACTACAACTCCGTGAATAGAACAATCTACATGTTTTCTTTTATGTCCAAGTTTTGTTCTTCTATTTCTTTTCCATAATATTCAGCTTTTAAATAACCTGAGGGCCCCAAGTGAACACACCTCGGCTTTATTCAAATAAAGATATAAATCTAAGGGGTTTATTTTGAACATATGAGTTAATATCTTCTCTTCTTTTCATTAGTATTGTACTGTTTGTTCTATGTGATTACTCATCACAGTAAAGTGTCCTTTCCATAGCTTGCACTGAATAAAGGCTAAGCCCAAGAAATGATAAGAAGGATACTTTACGTGTCAGTAAACTATGTATCATCATTTAAAGTAATATGTACTTGATTTGTATGTTTCTTATTCGCATTAATTATCAGGTTTATTTTAAAGTTTTAAACATTGTTCCTTACGATGGACTTTACTACTTTGTCATAGTTTCCATTAATTGGTATTATGTTATTACATGCATTATGTACATTTATTACACACATTCTAGAGAGCTATGTATACAATGAACAAAATTGTAGGCTCATGTCTTTGAAATAGTGTTTATGCTGTAAGGGATCGTGCACACTCAGGGGGTCACATCACACAATTTCTTCATAAATGCGAGGTTTTCCAGGTCCAACTCTATTTTATTGGTACCAGCACTCAAGACAAAACAAATCATAAACCAAAATACCTGCCCGGCTAGGCTCTGGCTAGACATAGGTTTCCCTATCTCACCTTTAATAAGACGCTGTGCACAAGCAGCTTTTGTTGCGGCTTCCCTCAGCCGTCTGGGTCAGCCGCTTCCGGGCTGTGACCTCCACACAAATTCAGAGTCTCGGGAGAGAACCGGCTATACGTAGCCTGTGGTCCCCTTCAGCCCACCTGGCTGAGACCACACCAAGCCTCACTGGCTTCACCCTCTGTCAGGGTCAGTGCCTCTCCCTAGACTGACACACTGGAGGGTTACTTATTCCTCCCAGATTACACCAGCTGGCCTCACCTCGGATCTCCTCAGGCCAGAGAAAAGACATGCCCTGGAATTGGGTGGGTTGGAAAGATCCCACTGCCAACCTACCTTCCCAACCCAAATAAAATCCAGCCCAGCCATTACTATCAAAATAGCTCCAGCAACTAAGTTTGCTGAAGCCAGCACCGTCTACCTGGATTTTATTTATCTCACCCAGTTGAGGAACCTGAGTGAGATATACACCCCTTCCAGCTTTCCAGTACACATCACCACAATGCATATACAAAAATAAAAAATTTACAAGAACAATCTACATGTAGTAGTAGTAGTACTACGTACAGCATACTTGCCAACTGTCCTGAATTTGGCGGGAATGCCCCTGATTTTCAGAGACAGTCCCAGCAAATTTTGACTGTCCCGGGCTGAAAATGGGCACCGCTAGCATAAACCTCACCCATAAGTGGGTGTTTGTGGGTGAAGTTGGGATGTTCTCAGCGGCAGGGCTTATATGCCCCAATTTGTTGGTAAGTATGCATACAGCCAGTACAGAAAGAAAGGCTTGCGTCTGGAAATGAAGGATTTAAGGCTTACATGAGTGCTGCAGCCCTTTAAAACTGATTGGTATGGGTGTCTGGAGTCAGACCCCAAATAATCTGATATTGATGGTTTATTCTAAAGCTAGGCTGCCAATATTAAAGTCCAGGAAAATGCATTTGAAAGCCTTTGTAGTTTAAGCTACAGGGGAGACTGTTTTTCAAAGTTAAAATATAGTAATCCATTAATCAGTTAATTAATGATCCAGATAAATACTGCAATTGCCTCTTAGTTTCACCAGTTTAATTTTCTTTTTACAAACTGATTGATGTATTTGGAGAAACAAAACTTCTATGTGTGGAAGGGGAGAGAGTGGGGCAGTGTTGTCATGCCCTTGGGATTTTAACCAGAGGGTGCAACTATCTAAAGCTTGACCCAAAGAAACACTATAAAAACTAAAACAATGGGTAATAGTGGCTTTGCCAGTGTAAAGTAAATATGTTGTCCATATTTGTTACATTTGATTAACTTTCAATAAAAATCAAGACTTTTTAAACCAACCAAGAATGATCAGCCATTTAAAATGTTATTTCCAAAGATGTCACTCATGTTTCCATCAGAACAATTCAAGCATTGGGCAGGGAAGAAATTCTCTCCTTCTGGCAAGAAGCATTATTGTTGCCTCTCATGAGAGCCATGCACTAGGCCCAGGAAAAGCTAACTGTTGTTACACTTCTCTCCTGAACTTTATTTAATCCTTTAAAGATTTTGATCATGTCCCCCTTTTCCTTTTTCCTCTAGACTGTACAAATTAAAGGGGTTGTCTGACCTCAGACATTGGGGGTATATCGCTAGGATCTCTAGAATGGAGCCCGCAAAGTGAAGGAGAGCACACTGTGCATGTGCGACTGCCCTTGATTAATTTCTATGGGAGCACAGAAAATAGCCAAGCTCCAGGCTTAGTTTCTTGGGTGCTTCATTCTAAAGGTAGGTTTGGTCCCCAGAGGTGGGACCTGCACGTATCATATCCTAGCGATATGCTCCCAATGTATGCGGTCAGACAACCCCTTTAAGTTCTTTAATTTATATTGATCAATATCAGATCAGCGGGGTCTGACACCTGGGACCCCTGCCGATCAGCTGTTAGAATGGGTCAGTGCTTCCTAGGCCATGGGACGTCACCGTACATTGGTCAAGTGGCCTAGTTGCAGCTCAGCCCAATTCAAGTCAATGAGACTGAGCTGCAGTACCAAGAACAGCCGCTATACAATATACGGCTCTGTCTTTGGAAAGCTCTGGGAGCTGGGTGCATTCACCAGTGCTCTGGTGAGAGTGGCGGCTCCCTGAAACAGCTGGTTGGCAGGGGTGCCAATCATTATCAATTGGATGGGGGTCATGATTATCAACCCCTGGATAACCCCTTCAAGTCTTTCTTGATAAATTTTATTCTTAATACCTTCCACCTGTCTTTGGACCTGTTCTATTCTATCATTATAGGTGAGGCAGACAGAATTTTCTGCCCAAGGAACTGGTGATGGTGAACTCACTAAAAGAGTTCAAGAGGGGCCTGGATGTATTTCTGGAGAGTAATAATATTACAGGTTATAGTTACTAGAGAGGGGTCGTACTCCAGGGAGTAATTCTGATTGGAGTCGGGAAGGATTTTGTGGGGAAAATTGGCTTCTACCTCACAGGGTTTTTTTTGCCTTCCACTGAATCAACTTGCAGGATAACAGGCTGAAATGGATGGACAGATGTCTATTTTCAGCCTTATAAACTATGTTACTATGTTACTAGAATTGAACATCCAGTACTTAAAAGAGATCTTAGTGGTCCACCACTTGTAACTAGTCTCTATTAAAAGGGTTGTCTGAAGAAAAATATTATAAAGTCTTCAAAGCAACAGCTGGGTCTGAATACTTTTGTAATTGCAAGTAATGGAACATTCAGTATAGTCACTGAGTTATTCAGTACAATAAGATGTACGCACATGCTCAGTTCCATGTTCTCAGTGAGTATTTTTTTTCCATTCTTTCTAAGACAACTCTAGCCGCCATTTTAGGAAAAATGATTTGTTACTATGAAGCACAAGGAAATTCAGTTTCATTGCTAATCAAATTTTTTCTAAACTTTGGATTGAATTCCACTTCGTATGCTTCGATTTGCTCAATACTAGTGCATATCATTAACTACAATACTCTGATATCTAACCTTTAGCCAACTGCAAATCCACTAAAGTACCCAGCATAAGTGTAATTCAGTAACTTGTCTATGAGCTCTTTATGTGGAACTCTATCACTTCTACATTAAAAAAAATGAAAACACGGTTCTAGAACTGCAGAAAGGCTAATCAGACTTCTTGAAATGTACTGCACGATGTCTTATTGGCAAAACTGAAATACTGATGTATATTGAAGCCAATATCAACAAATGATATATCAACCTCTGCAGAGGCCATAAACCATACTCCAAGATATACTCCAAGATGCTAATGAAGAATTGAGGTATAAACGAGGTATAAGTTATGCCGCATACATGAAAGGACTGAGAGTACATCTAATGACCCATGCAATAACTATGGTAAAACTGGAAAACAATATTTAATACTGACCTACCTCTTGTATAAACAGTAAACAACACAGGTAGTAACAGGTAAGTGATCTCTGAAAACTGTTATACTACATCAACCCATGTAAGAAGATTATAGTAAGTACTAAGAAGAGTATAGTAAGTAAGTATAGTAAGTACTGTAGCCATGATGGTAATGCAGGAACATGTTTCCCTACTGTAGGTGGAAATATTTGGGATTTAGAACTGGTGCTGTGACAACATGGAGAGCTCATAGATTGTAAGCTGTTACAAGCAGGACCCTCATTCCTCTTGTTGTAATAATTGACATGTCTGTTGCTATGTTATTTATGACTGTTTGTACATGAGCCCCTGAACTGCAAAGCGCTGCGGAATATGTTGGTGCTATATAAATAAAGATATAATTATTATTATTATTATTCCTGCATGGTCCTAAAGTTGACTTGACACCAACATATGTGTCATCATTTTGTGAGGCAAATTGCGGTCCGCAATGCATGGGCACCAAACGTGAGGCTTCCGCATGCGGATCGCGGACCCATTCACTCCAAGTTCTAATTTTTGCAGTGTGGAGACACGGACAGAAACACCAGGGAAGCACTCCGCAGTGCTTCCATGGGGTTCCGATCCATGCCTCCATTCCGCACCACATCTTTGTGATTACGGACTGCAATACGCCACGGACGCACAACGGCCGTGTGAATAAGCCCTTAGAGAGATTTAGGGGGTAATTTATTATCCAGAAATACGCCTATATTAGGTGTATTTCTGGGGCATATTGCGGCACAATGGTTAATTGCACTGCAATCTTTAACTTTTCCCTGCACATTTTGGGTCTTTGAAACCAATTACAACTTTTCCAGAAACTTATGGTCTCAAGTTACAATGGATTCAGATTACACTACAATGGTCATCCCAGAACCAATTAAATGGGTTGTCTGCTTATCCTATACTGATGACTTATCCTCAGGATAGCTCATCAGTATCAGATCGACGGGTGCCCTACTGGGGCAGCACCCCACCGATCAGCTGTAGATCAAATGAAAAGAACAAAGCACTAGTATGAGCACAATGCTCGTTCTCTGCACTGTTTACCTGCTCACTGTCGACATTCCAGCAGCAAGCAGGTGTAACTGCAATAGTCAAGGGTCAAGGGAATAGGAGGGAGCCGTCCAGTGAAATGAATAGGGACGGCAGAGTTGTAATTATAAAAATATTTATAATAATAAATATTTGGGATTTAGAACTGGTGCAGTGACAACATAGATAGCTTATTTCTGCTTGGACCTAAAGTTGCCATGCCACCAACTTATGTGTCATCATTTTTGTGAGATAATCCCCCTTTGTTGTTTAGAGAGATTTAGTTCTTTAGTTTACATTACACTGCTGATAGGGTGGTATGGTGGCCCAGTGGTTAGCGCTGTTGCCTCGCAGTACCGGGGTCTTACGAGCGCTGCATTCACTTCATACAGCTGATCAGTTGGGTACCTGCATGTATATGCAATAACATGATTATTGCAGCCTAGGTTTATTACTTTACATTTATCAACATTAAAATAATATGCCATTTCCTCGTCTATGCTGCCAGTTTATCTAGGTCTTTCTTAAAGGGAGTCTTTCACCTGTTTTTCACCTATATAACTAACAGCAGTGCCCCACAGAAGATTGCAGACACATCCCACACATACCTGTGTGCACTGTGTCTCTGTATTACATGTTCAGAAAAAACACTTTATTCTGCTGGAAAACAGCTCCCAAGTGCCCAGCTCTGCTGCTGCTGCAAACCAGACTGAAGAGGGGAGGGCTGCTTTAGCTGCTCGTATCTTGGGATTAGTAGCAGATGGTTCTGACCTTTTTTGAAAGCTGGCATTCTGAGCTTTCAAATGATACCAAAATCACAGCATTATATCCAGTATATCAGAAGATATAGCTGTTAGAATTTGAGTCAGGAGAGAAAGCTGTTTTTAGTTTCACTTTCAGCTGGACACTTGGGAGCTGTTTTCAAGCAGAATAAAAGTGCTTTTCCTGGACATGTAATACAGACACAAAGTGCACACAGGTATGTCTGGGATGTGTCTGCAATCTTCTGTGGGGCACTGCTGTTAGTTATATAGGTGAAAAACAGGTGAAAGACTCCCTTTAAACATAAAAACAGTGATACAGCCCCTGTGCATGTGTTAAAATAGCAGAGGAAGTGATACTTACCCCTTTTCTACCTTGCTGCTTCCAGCATTGTACTCTGGTCTTCCCTACGCTGACACCTTCTTTGCTGCAGTGGTGATGTTTTGTGCATACCGGTCACTGTGCAGTCAATCACTGGCATGAGTAGTGACATCCTGTGTACTGCTGAGGTTTCTAATATTCTACAGCGGTGACCGGTGTGCATGAAACAGCAGCAGTGCAACGAGTGTGGCACTGGAAGCTGCAGGGGAGAAAAAAGGTAAGTATTGCTTCTTTAGTTGCTTTAGAACATGTACCGGAGCTTCCCGAGTTTTTATTTAACTCAGACAACAGTTTTTGTCCCACAAAAAATATTACACAGTTTTAAAACCAGCTCCTGGATCTAAAAACTGTTGTAATTGCATGTAATTAAAAATGTACTATAGCCACTGAGTTATTCAATAAAATGTATCTGTATAGCGCCACCTGCTTTTTGTTCTTTTTCTTATTTCTTTGACCTGCTCACTGAGAAGGCCGCACATGCTCAGTTTCATCCTTCAACTGCCTCCTGAGCTGTGATAGGGAGAGCTGAGACACACCCCCTTAGCTGCAGCAGAAAAGACACTCCCCTTGAGCTGTCAGCTTGATATAAATCTAGCAGAGCAATGAATGGGAAGATCTCTGGATCCTTGTGAGGTACAGGGCTGTGTCTAACTTTGTTTAAAAGAGATTGACATGTACTATATGATATATTTAATTTTCATTTTTTACATTATTCATGTGATAACCCCTTTAAGTAAAAAAATGAAAATATAAAATATAGAAGAATAGATTAGTACGTGAACAATGACATTATACCATAACATAAATGATAGATGATAGATCAAGATAGCACTGCTTAGGAAACAAAGCCTCATATTTCCATTACTTCCAGACTTACCAATTAGAATCAAAAATAATTTACAAGGCTTGTAAATCCTCAAAGGGGAGCAGGCATGGGAGGAGACCACTTAACACAGATCTGGTGACAGTAACAGTGGAACATAATAGAACAGTGAAGGGATCTTGGTGAGCGTTTCCTTCTCTGTAAGATGAGATGCAGAATTTGACCTTGTTTTAATGACCTTGATATCAATCTACAAATTGTTCTTCTTATGTCATAACAAACCAAGATGTTTAAGGCGTGCAAACAACACTGCACACTACTAACAAGGAGACAAAAAATATCTAAAGTTATTCAGCCCCTATCTGATTATCAATATGCATTATTGAGAATGTGAACACTCTTTACACATATTCTCAATTGGATTCAGGTCTGGACTTTGACTTGGCCATTCTAAGACCTGGATATGCTTATTTTTGAACCATTCCATTGTAGATTTTGCTTTATGTTTGGGATCATTGTCTTGTTGGAAGCTAAATCTCCATCCTAGTCTCAGGTCTTTTGCAGACTCCAACAGGTTTTCATCCAGAATGGTCCTATATTTGGCTCTATCCATCTTCCCATCAATTTTAACCATCTTCCCTGTCCCTGCTGATGAAAAGCAGGCCCAAACCATGATGCTGCCACCACCATGTTTGACAGTGGGGATGGTGTGTTCAGGGTGATGAGCTGTGTTGCTTTTACGCCAAACATATCGTTTTGCATTGTTTCCAAAAAGTTAGATTTTGCTTTCATCTGACCAGAGCACCTTCTTCCACATGTTTGGTGTGTCTCCCAGGTGGCTTGTGGCAAACTGTAAACGAGACTTTTTATGGATATCTTTGAGAAATGGCTTTCTTCTTGCCACTCTTCCATAAAGGCCAGATTTTTGAAGTGATTGTTGTCCTATGGACAGACTCTCCCACCTCAGCTGTAGATCTCTGCAGTTCATCCAGAGTGATCATGGGCCTCTTGGCTGCATCTCTGATCAGTCTTCTCCTTGTTTGAGATGAAAGTTTAGAGGGATGGCCGGGTCTTTGCAGTGGTCTGATACTCCTTCCATTTCAATATGATCACTTGCACAGTGCTCCTTGGGATGTTTAAAGCTTGGGAAATCTTTTGGTATCCAAATCCGGCTTTAAACTTCTCCACAACAGTATCACGGACCTGCCTGGTGTGTTCCTTGGTCTTCATGATGCTCTCTGTGCTTTAAACAGAACCCTGAGACTATCACAGAGCACGTGCATTTATACAGAGACTTGATTACACACAGGTGGATTCTATTTATCTTCATCAGTCATTTAGGACAACATTGGATCATTCAGAGATCCTCAATGAACTTCTGGAGTGAGTTTTCTGAACTGAAAGTAAATGGGCCAAATAATTTTGCACGTTCAACTTTTCAGTTTTATTTTTACAAAAAAAATGTAAATGATCCAATAAATTTTGTTCCAATTCACAATTGTGACCCACTTGTTGTTGATTCTTCACAAAAAATTTAAAATGTTATATCTTTTTGCATGAAGCCTGAAATGTGGCAAAAGGTTGAAAAGTTCCAGGAGGCCAAATACTTTCGCAAGGAACTGTATGACTCCAATGCCTAATAGGTCCCGCACCTATACTTAGAACGTGGAGCGATTCGTCCTCCGGCACTTTGCAGTCGCCTTTCTAAGTGTAGGTGCAGGACTCACACCTATGAGACATTGGAGGCATATCCTAGCTATAAATCCTCAGTGTCCAACATGGGAATAGCCCTTTAAGCTGCATGAGGTAATAGGGATTGAACCTCCGCCATGAGTGTGTAAAGGCTACATACCACTAAACCTGGAGAAAAAAAGTGGAATTAGAGTTCTATGTTAGTAAAAATGTTCTTTGGTCTTCAGTTTCCTGGCACATCAGAAATGCATCCTAAGGCCCCATGAACACAACCATATTTTTGTGCTGAAACTGAACTGCAAATTTTATGTGGATCTGATGCAGACCTATTCATTTCAATGGAGCTGAAAAACGTGCCAACATTACACCATGTGCTGTCCACATCTGTATGTGTTACACCAGCCCACACAAAAAATAGAACATGCCCTATTCTTGTCTGTTTTGCGGACAAGGATAAAACATTTTTAGAAACGTAAAAAAAGGGCCATATGCACACGGTCGGTAATTGTAGTTTGCGAATCCTCAGTTGCTACTGCAAAACATATACGGTCATGTGCATGAGGCCTAAACCTCATAGATTTGAGGAGGATGTGATTAATACGTTTGATTTATGGATTACCTGGCCCTGTAGTACAAGACAACGGATGCTTTAGTCATAATGCTCACTTTACTAACACTATACGAAAATTCATTGATTCTGCTGATGTAACAAAAACTCTGGTGTCACACCACTTTTTCCACCTTTTCCCATTTCGGAGATAAACTCCATATTATACAATGTACTTTTATTGCATGTTGATAAGGGCAGCAATATATAACACTAATGAATGTTGCTGGAGTGGAGCAATACCTGCTCTACAGTCACAATTCTTATTAAAGTATTGCATATTTCTATGTAAAAAATAATATCTCTCGGATCCATCATGTTGCTATTTATTGAAAAGACCAGTTTATAAAGTAAAAATAGCCCTTGTAATAAGCATTAGGTGTTTCAGAGGCCTGCAGAAAGTGTTGCATTAGCCACAAAATCAAATTAAGCCTCTTCAAGCCCCTCTGGGCCCTCCGTGTGGTAAAGCTGCAGAGCCAATGGTTGGTACAAATTAGGTTTGCTGAAATAAACAGTAAAACAATGAGATAAGGATGAATAATGGAAGTTAATTGCCCTTCTTTTACGGAAGCACATTAAATAAAATCATTTCATCCACCTGATGTCTCACTCTTCCTTTTCTATAGAATGCATATGCATTCAATATAGTAGAGTAGAGCTGGATTTTTAAGCAATTTTAGTTACAATGTTTCAAGGCAAGATTTGCATAATGTTTGTGAAGTCGGTGTAGGTTTCCTTTCACACTTGAAACATATGTAGATTACATATTTTAATTGGCTTCGTATGAAATTGAACCAAGAGTGTGTGTGTTTAAAGAGGATCTTTCACCACTCCTGACTCCATTTAATAGCTTCATGCATTCCCCATCTAATAATTTCTGGAGAATCTAGTCTTATGACTGTATGTTGTCCCATTCCTTTGTTATTTCTACTAGAAGTTATGAATGAATTGCTAGCAGTCTGTAGTAAGGGTACAAAGAGGTGGTAACCAGTTGGGGTGTGTCCCTGCACACTCTATCCAGTTAGTGCTGCCACTGTCAGACTGTGCAGGGACACACCCATTACAGGGGGAATGCATGTAGGTAAACAGGCATGTCAGGAGTGGTGAAAGGTCCTCTTGGTAGATTGGACTTTGAGCCTCACTAGGGGAATGGACTGATACTTTATACCTGTACAACATTTCAGCTAGAGATGAGCAAATCTATTCGCCGCTTCGTAGATTCGTATCGAATCTTGGAAATTTTCCGTTGTGAAGCGAATCCGGATTTTTTGAGATTCGCTTTAGATTCAAAAATCTTCTTAAAGCTTTCTAAGCATTCGCTACGTACTCGTACAATTAATTGTACGCTAATGCTACGTATAAGTTACTTTATATGCTGATGCGTACGAATTCAGTTAATTAGCGAACTTTTACTGTGAGTTCGTTCTTCGTGCGGCAAAAAGCCCGGGAAGAAAGTAGTCACCTGACCTAGTGGGAAGGGCTTGCTCTGATTGGCTCACAGGCTCGGTAAGCCGGGACTCCAGTGAGCTTACTATTGAAAGTATAGAGTAAAGACTCCTCCCTTGTTGAGGAGACCCAGTTTGAGACCCAGAGCAAGTGTGCTGTGCAAGATGGTGAAGCAGCTGCACCCCAACTGGGCAGAAATGGATTGGGGTAGCGATATCCCAGAGGTTAAAGAGGAGCCAGAAGAGATTTATGTGGACCAGTGGATTCCTAAGCCAAGACCAAAGAAGACACCTGTGGTGACTGCAAATGCCCTGACATTATGGGATTACAAAAAGGCTGTCGAGGAGTGGGTAATACAAGTCTTGGATCATCCCAGGCCAGGGAATCCTAAATTAGAACGGAGAAAGGGCACCGTCATCTGGTTTTCCGTAGAATGGGGAAGTGGGTTCCTTGCTGATGATGAGACCGCAGAGGAGTACTTTGTGGGCCGGCACTCGGTGAAACGCCCATATTTGCCACAACCCCGCCATAGCCTGTATGCTAGTGACCAAGTGGAGTACACCCCTATGAAGTCTTTGAAGGGGCCCTTTGCCACTGGAGTGACGCTATTAGCCAAGCCTCTGGTACCCGTGTCACCCCCTGAAGTGTGACCAGAACATACGGAAGCCATAGGCCGCGTACACTGCCTCCATTAGATGGAAGATGGCACCCTGTGCTTTGGAGAAAAGCGCCAACCTCAGCCGGAGCTCCTGATCCCGGGTCTGCCACCACCACCACCACCACCACCCTCTCTTCAAGTGGGACAGCTAACTACAACTACCTTCTCCTACCAGCCGAAGTTAGTACAGTACCAGCTTCCCTGGAAGATGGAGGCCACCGCTGCAGCAGCCAGAGAATGACCACTACCTGAACCTTGAAGCCAGAGGTTCTTACTCACGTCGCGTTGGCCGGTGGATCCAGCAAAATCAAGGCACGGGTTGCCGCCACAACACTTACCAGTGTGACCACCCAGTCACTGCCAGAATCCGCTACTAGAGGTCAGTGGAGCTCCACTACATCAGCTAGCATGGCTTACAAGAGGCAGGAGCAACCTCTAATGTGCTTTAGTAACAGCAGCAGTGAGGAGGATTTCCAATCCTTCATTTAAGGGACCCCTCAACAGTCTGCTAAACAATGAAACTACAAGGAGTTATGGGAGCCACAACGTGGACTACTTCTGACGGGTGAGAACTAGTTGGCCATTGTTTTAAATTAACTTGTTTTTATTGCCCTGCTTGCTCTCATCCAGATGGACACTGATTGTTAGGACTCCCCCTATCAGCAGAAAAAGTAACGTCCCAGTTGCGCCTAAACGCGCCAATTCCCTTTTCCCCCCTACTCAGGTTATTTGGGAGCCCCCTTTAAAAAAAAAGGGTTCTCTTTTAATATATTTGCTGCTATTTTATTACCCGATTGGATTGCAATTTACCCATGTGGATTACAATTGAAGTTCGGGACTCTGTGTTCCAGTTTCATGCCAAGCGTCAGAAGAAAAGAGAGACTTAAACGTATCCTTGAGCCTATTATGCTTGTGATATTCCATGTACTAAAATATTTGCACTATGCTAGTCTGCTTCAGGGAGAAGCCACAGCCGGAGCCTCTGATCCCTGGACTGCCAGCACCACCACCACCACCACCACCACAGTCCTTTCAGCTGGGTCAGCGGACAACGTCATCATTTACGTTCCAATCCATGGTGATCCACAAATGCCAACTACCGTGGAAGATGAAGTCAGCAGCAGCCAGGGGAGCTGGGGCTTCTTCCCTGGATGCAACCTTGCCTCCACCGCTGCAGCCAGAAGTCCTTAACTCTGCTGTCCCGGCAGGAGGATCCGGGAAAGTGCAAGTGGCTGCAGCTCTCACCAGCGTTACCACCACCCGGACCCGTTCAAGTCCGAAATCCAGAAGAAGAGGGCAGTGGAGTTCTACCACGGCAGCGAGCGTGGCCTACGAAAGGCAGGAGCGTCCTCTGATGTCGTTTAGTAGCAGCTCAAGTGAGGAGGACTTCAGGTCCCTCATCTGAGGAACCCAACTACTGGCTGTCTCAAGGACACTTCAAGAGGACCTATGGGAGATACACCATGGACTGCACCTGATGGGTGAGAGCTAGTTGGCACTTTTTGTGTTTGTTTTATAGTTTGTATTGTCCCCGTTTGACTCTCACCCAGATGGACATGGCTGTCAGGACTACACCCCATTCTGCAGAAAATTCCCAGTTGCGCCTATTTTACTTTTTCCCCCCTTCTCAGGTTATTTGGGAGCCCCCTTTGCAAAAAGGGTTCTCTATTTGCTGCTATTCTCTATTATCCATGTGGATTACACGTTACCTGTTTGGATTACAATATTACCTCACGTGGATTACAAATTGAATTTTGGACCATGTGTTCCAGTGTTTTATCATGCCAAGGAGCCATGAGGAGAGACTCAAATGTGTATCTGATCCTTTTATGCTTGCAAATGTGAAATTCCTTGCACTTAAATTTTGCATACTTATGTCTTTGCTGTATTTTAGCTACACTGTTTTTACTGGTTCAGCACTTTAGCCCATTGTGTGTATTCTTTTTCTGGTAGTGCAATGTGTCCTATTATGCACTTATTGTATGGTGTTTTTAGTCAATTCTGCACTTCGCTGGATAGCTAGCAGTGAGCACCTTACTTTTCTACCTCATATGGACTGCCTCTAAAGACTCTACGCCGCGGCCTAGCCTCGTGCGTATGACTCATTCGTGAGTAAATAGTACGCTAAGGATTCGTGCGCACTTTTGTACGCTAATGCTTACGTATTGCGTACTTTTTACTACGCTGACTGTACGTTTGTAATTTCTGCAGGAATGTTCGCAAAACAACGATTGATTTTTTAACGTAGATTCGACCGAATAAATTCGTATTAAGAACGAATCTTGTCAAAAATTTGTTGAATATTCGGCAAAGCGAATTTTGGATGATTGGCTCATCTCTAATTTCAGCATATGTTGCATCTATATATAATGCATTCGGAAAGTCTTCAGACCCTGTCACTTTTTCACATTTTGTTATGTTATGGCATTCTGAGCTCAATATCCCATAAGGACAAAGGGAAAACAGAATGTTTAAAATATTTGCTAAGTTATTGAAAAGGAAAAACTAAAATACCACATTCACAAAAGTATTCAGACCCTTTACTCTTTACTTAGTTGGAGCACCTTTGGTAGGGATTACAGACTTCAGTCTTCTTGAGTATGATGCCATAAGGTTTGTACACCTAGATTTGTTGGTTTTTTTTGTACCATTATTCTTGGCAGATCCTCTCAATCTCTGTCAGGATGGATGAAGACTAGAGATGAGCGAATCTTCAAAAATTCGCTTCTGCGAATAATCGACGAATTTATGACAAGATTAGTTCTTAATACGAATTTATTCGGTCGAAGTTGTGTTAAAAAATAATTGTTGTTTTGCGAACATTCCTGCACAAATTACAAACATACAGTCTAAGCGTTGTTAAAAGTACACTACTGAAGTGAACTAAGCATTAGCATACAAAGTGCATATGAATCCTTAGCATACTATTGACTCGCTATTGCGTCATACGCACGCACGACACTAGGCCACGGCGTACAGTCCTCAGAGGCTGTCCATATGAGCTAGAAAAGTAAGGTGCTAGCTATCTGGCTAAGTGCATAATTTACCAAACACCATACAATAAGTGCATAATAGGACATATTGCAGTACCTGAAAAAGAATACACACAATGGGCTAAAGTGCTTGAACGTTGCTTAACCTGTAAAAACATTATTGCTAAAATACTGCAAAGACATAATGCAAACATTTTAGTGCAATCAATTTCACATTTGCAAGTATAAAAGGCTCAGATATATATTTGAGTCTCTCCTCATGGCTGCTTGGCATAAAACACTGGAACACATAGTCCAAAATTCAATTGTAATCCACGTGAGGTAATTTTGTAATCCAAACAGGTAACGTGTAATCCACATGGATAATATAAAATAGCAGCAAATAGAGAACCATTTTTGCAAAGGGGGCTTTCAAATAACCTGAGAAGGGGGTAAAAAGGAAAATAAACACGCTTAGGTGCAACTGGGAATTTTCTGCAGAATAGGGGGGAGTCCTGACAAGCCATGTCCATCTGGGTGAGAGTCAAACAGGGGGCAATAAAAACAAGATAAATTAAAAACAAGTGCCAACTAGTTCTCACCCGTTAGGTGCAGTCCATGTTGTGGCTCCCATTGGTCCAGACCATGAGGTGTCCTTTAAATCATCCAGACAGTGACAGCCAGTTGTAGAAGGGTTCCTCAGATGAGGGACCTGAAGTCCTCCTTGCTGCTACTGCTGCTGAAGGACATAAGAGGATGCTCCTGCCTCCTGTAGGCCAGGCTGGCTGCTGTGGTTGAGCTCCACTGCCCTCTGCTGCTAGAATGTGGACTTGATCGGGTGGTGGTCACACTGGTGAGCTCTGCTGTCACTTGAGCCTTCACCCTTCCGGATACTCCTGCCAGGACAGCAGGGGTAAGGACTTCTGGCTGCAGTGGTTCAGGCAAACCTGAACCCAAGGATGAACCGCCAGCTCCCCTGGCTGCTGCTGACTTCATTTTACATGGTAGCTGGTACTGGATCACCGTGGGCTGGAATGTGAAGGATGATTTAGGGCTGACCCAGGTGAAAGGACTGTGGTGGTGGTGGTGGCGGCAATCCCAGGATCAGAGGCTTCGGCTGTGGCTTCTCTCTGAAATGGAGCGTGCCATCTGGTGACTCTTATAGGCAGTGCAAGCGTCCTGCGGCTGCTGGATCATCTGGCCAGGTCTCGGCTGGTGATGCAGGTACTAGGGGCTTTGATAAAAGCGTTACCCCGTTAGCAAAGGGGCCTTTCAGGGATGTCATGGGGGTATATTTTACCTGATCCCACACATATAGGCTGTGACGGGGTTGGGGCAGGTAAGACCGTTTGACAGACCTGCGGCCCATAAAGTACTCCTTGCCGTCCTCGACTTGCCTCGCTCGACTGAAAACCATAGGACGGTTCTTTTACGCAGTTCCAGTGTAGGGTCTCCCGGCCTCGGATGATGAAGCACTTGGATGACCCAGTCCTCCACCGCTTTCTTATAGTCCCATAGGGTCTGGCCGTGGGCCGTCACTGATGCAGGCACGATGGGATTCTGCCACATGGAAGGTGTTGTTCTCCTCCTGGGCGGCGGAGTGCCGGTGGAATTCTCTTGTCCAATTGTCACACTCTGATCTCCTCTGGAGTGTCCAGTGGTTCGGGGTACTCGCTACCAAACACCATCTCTCCCCACTTTGGGCGTAGTTTTGCCATGCTGTGGTGTCTTGTTCACCACTGGCTTGAACTGGAGAGGAGGGCAGAGTAATGAGGGAGGAGTCTTCACTCCCTATACTTGCAAATAGTTCACAGTGGGCCGGACTGGTTTTTCCCGCTTCTGAGGGGGGCGTATCTTCACTTTCCCGCTCTTGAGGGGACGTATCATCATCTTCCCGATTCTGGGGGCCGGAGGGCAAAAAGAATGCATACGTAGCGTTCAAAATATTAAGAACATTTACGAATCGTACGAAGCGTATCTGAATAAATCCGGATTGGCTTCGGAGTAGGAAATAAAGAGGATTTGTAACGAATATACGAAGCAGCGAATAGATTTGCTCATCTCTAATGAAGACCTTCAGTAAATAGCCATTTTAAGGTCTCTCTCAAGAGGTTTGTGTGCATTTAAGTTGGTGATCTGGCTGGGCCACTCGAGGACATTCATAGAGTTGTCTTGGTTGTGTGCTTAAGGCCATTGTCTTGTTGGAAGTTCAACCTTTGGTCCAGTCTGGAGAACAGAGCACTCTGGATCAGGTTTTCATTAAGAGTTTCTACTTACTTTGCTTAATTCAGCTTTACCTTAACCCCGACCGGTCTCTCTGTCCCAGCTGCTGAAAAACACCCCAAAGCATGATACTGCAGCTACCATGCCTAACTGTAGGGATGGTATAGGGCAGATGATGAGCAGTGCCTGGTTTCTTCCAGCCTTGATGCTTAGAACTGAGGCAAAAAAGTTTAAAAATGGTTTACACAGACCAAGGAATCCTGTTTCTCACAGTCTGAGGGTTATTTAGATGCTTTTTTTTAAACTCCTGAAGTCCTTTCATGGGTCTTTTACTGAGTAGAGGCTTCTTTCTGAACACTGCCATAAAGCCCAGATTGGTGGTGTGCTACAGTGACAAGAGTGACCATTGGGTTCTTGGTCATTAAATAAATACATATAGATCCCGCGCGACTCTAAATCCACACCTATTGAAACACCTTAAATAGAGGTATACGTGCATTCACAGCATGAAACCAAGCATGTACCTTACTAAGCTCCGCTGTCACTCGCTGCCCATGTTGCTCCTCTTTTGTATGCTGGTGTTTCATATCAGGGTGGTATAAGAAGTCCTATCTACTAGGGTAAGGTAAAGTGTGCCCCGGCCGGTGGCACCACTCTAGATCCTATCCGCTTACTCACGCTCAAACATAGCACTCAGTGATGTCACTTGCTGAGTACGGATTCCTGAGAGTTCCAAGCTTCTTTAATTTAAGAATTATCGAGGTCAATGCTCAGTTGAACAGAACGTCTTTTGTACCCTTCTCCAGGTCTGTGCCTCCAACACAGTCTTATCCTTAAAGACAGTTCTTTCCATCTCATGGCTTGGTTTTTGCACTAATATGCATTGTCAGCTGTGAGACCTTATTTAGACAGGGAGGTGTCTTTCCAAATCATGTCCAAACAACTGAATTTAACACAGGTGGACTCCAATCAAGCTGTAGAAATCTCAAACATGATAAAAAAAGGACACCAGAGCTAAATTTCAAGTGTTATAGCAAAGGGTCTGAATACTTATATAGATGCAACATTTTAGTTTTTACTTTTTAATACATTTGCAAAAATTTCTTTATGGGAAAAACTTGTTTTTTATTTTAGCACACGGCCGCTACATAAAATCTGAAGACTTCCCAAATGCATCGTAAATACTAACTAACAAACAGGAAAACACGCAACACTACACTATACTGTTTGTGTACATACATATACACCTAGTTTTAGGCTCATGAAGCAAATGTTATGTTAGAATAGATAAAAGAAAGTAGGAGACCAGCACTGTTTATATTGTGTCAATAACACATATTGTTGTTGTATACACCAAAACCTTCTAAACAATTAGGCACAAACATCTAATACAATTGGAATTAAAAAAACTGTAAGTATTTCTGAGTATTTCTGTGAAGACTTGTGTAATTGGTATGAAAGCAAAAAGGGACTTGACTTGCATTATTAGCAGTGGCACAGTAATTGCCTAGTGCTATCATGCCACAAATAATAACATGCAGCTCTCCAGGTGAAGGTTACTTAAAGGGAATGTGTCATTAGAAAATGATCTATTCTTTAAATCACGTTTTTTATGTGTCACATATTTTGAATGATTTATGAATCTTTGAGGTTATTTTTTAATTTTCCATGTCAATATCTATATTTAAACAAAAACATAAATCCTGTAGTTTTCGCACTGGCCACTAAGCCTAATAATTGGCACACTTCACAATAGGTTTATCTATTCTTTTCTTATATAATGACCTCTGCACAAGACACAGAGCATGCCTAGAAATCTCTCCCATAGAAGTCAATTCGATCCCCTCCAGACCATTGTGTCAGATAAAATTTTTGATGACACATTTCCTTTAAAGGTAACTGTCATAAGGAAGAACATTAAACAGAGAAACTTGAAAGATGTCCTTAGTATACTGTAGGTGTTCCCTATTAGATTTGTGCTTTTAGGCAACACCATCATGACAGGCACAATGTCCCGGATCCACCCCTCCCAGTTGTAATACCCAGCTGATCAGTTTGAAAGCAAATGAAATATGCCAGCTGAAAGCCTAATGGTTTATTTTTGACATGCCCATATTTATTGCTCATACGTCTGATGAAATGCAGCTTAACAGAGACTTTAATTTCAGTCACTTGACAGCTGAAAAACCAATAGAATCCTCCTAGAAGCAACAAATTGTAGAGTAGTAAGGCCCATGCCAGCCATGGATAACCCAGGTCCTGAATGTGGAAGAAGGAAGTGGAGGTATACACTGGGGGAAGGATTTTCAATTAGAGATTAGTGAAGTTTTTGAAAATTCGATTTTGGCAGTTTCATCGAATTTTACAAAAATATTCGCTTTGTGGCAAATTACTTAATCATGAAGCGCATTCTTTTATAAGTAGGTGGTGCAATGTCGCAATAGCGACACTCCCCATCATTGTACCCCTAAAATGCCATGTTCATACATGATCACAGCATCTGAGAGTAAAAAAAAATAAAATTAATAGAAAAAAAATGAAATCATACTTACTGCCTCCATTTGCTTGCAATGGGCTGTTCACCTCCATCTTGCTTGAACATCTGGCAGGACGTGGTCACAGCCGAGATCACCAAGATGGCGGCAGCTGGCCCGTCACAAGCAAATGGAGGAGTCAAGTATGTTTTTTACATTATTTCAGGTTAAATCGATTTGCTGTTGGATTCGATTAGCTCAACTCCATTTTCAACAGCGTTCACTTTACTTACAACTTCAGCTACAAACAGGACACTTCTCCAACAAAGAATGGAACAGCACTTGTTATGTAAGCTGCCACTCCCTTTGGCATTTTTTCAGCTTACTGTATCTACCAAACACTCCATCACAAACAACCCAGAAGCTCCACTCAGTCCACAGTGTTTACCTTGCCTACTACACTGGCACATGGGCTCTTTGCTCATCAGCACCATGGCTCCGTTGACTTTGTTGATACATAAGGGTTACTTATGACTTCCCAAGGACTGCTCCTAGGAGGGTTACGTGGTCCATGCACCATATGTCCACACCGGAGAACCACTAACCCACATTAGTAATTGTGCTGATTAACCTCACCCAAAATGTCTCTTTCACTATGGAACACCATTGGTTCTCAGTTCATTTTGTGACACAAAATACATTTTGTACAGACAAAATTCATTTTGTAGAATAGTATGTCACAAAATAACATTCTGTGTGACAAAAAGACATTTTGTGTGAAAATGAATACTGTAATTCATTGTGACAAAATACTATTCTATGTGACGAAATTAATTCTCTGTGTGACAAAAGGAATTCTTTGTGCCACAAAATGACATTCTGTGAGATAAATTAAATTCTGTGTGCGAAATTACATTCAGTACAACAAAATGAATTCTGTGCATCAAAATGACATTCTACATATGCAAGAAAATGACATTTTGTGTGACAAAATGATATCATGTGCTACAAAATAACATTGTGTGACACAATTAATTATGTGTACATTTATTTTGTATATTCACAAAAGGAGGGTAGAAGCAGCACAGCAATACCTGTAGCCAGGTTTTAAATGTCCATTTTAGACAAAATCCTCAACAGGGAATTCAGAGTGGTCTTTATGGATACATTTATTTTGTGTCACAAAATACATTACGAACAAATAGCACCCCATACTCCACCACTGCATCCCATACAAAACCAATACCAGTAGATTAAATATACACAGTAACTTAAAGAGGTTGTGCTATGGGTTAATATTGATCACCTATTTTGAGGAAATGTCATCAAAATCAGATTGACTTTGATCCGACTCCCAGTTCCCCCACCAATAAGGGGTAGCGGCGCTCATGCTAGCGTTATTTCCTCATCAAAATTACTTGCACTGCATTGCCTTTGTTGAGGGGGCAAAGTGCAATTACAACTGCTCGTATCATTCAGCTGATCGGCAGGGGTGCCAGGAATTGGAAGCCCGCTGATCTAATATTGTTGACCTATCCTGCGGATAGATCATCCACATTAACCCACTGCACAACCCATTCAACTGCTGAATCCCACAGTCTTACAGACTTCCAGGTAATGTTGACATATATGAGATACTGTATGCCATTTTAGGTCACCTCCCCATGTGCACAATACAACAAATATATGTTTCTATAACTAAAACCAATTTCACACCAATTAAATCACGCCAACATATGTTTGACTCATGGTTTTGAGGCGAGCAACAAAATCAGTAATATGCAGAATAGAAAAGAAAATACTATATAGCTGTATGTCCCAAGCCATTTCTTATCACCCAGTATGTTTTTCCGCCTGGCCTCTATGTCACTCTTTGAGGTAAGGAATTTGGAATAAAGTCTTACGCCAGCTGACACATGCCAGGCTGTAGCCCTGAGGTTACTGAGTAAGAGGGACAGATAATTTGAAAAGTTCCTGGCTTTGCCTGGCAGCAGAGACATGTCAGTCTTCAGAGGTCTGTGCAGTCATGTGCACATCAAGTTCTTAGGGCTCTGCTCTCCTTATTTACAACATTCCTTATAACCATCAATATAGAGAAAATGGGATACTGGAAATGCTAGGGTATACTTAATGCATTAATGTACAGAATATTACATGTGACTGTTTCTATTTAAAGGGAACCTGTCACCACCTTTATGCTGACGAAACTAATGGCAGAATAAAGTAGAGACAGGTGAGTTGATTTCAGCGGTCTGTCATTTATAAGTAAAAAGTAAGTGGTTGCCGAGAACCAACATCACAATGATTGCAGACTAGACCTGGAAAAAAGTCACGGCCATCTGAGAAGAGTCATGGTTATTCATGAATTTGAAAGTTACATGCCATTAGACATCAATACAATAGTCCTAGTTCATTGTCACATCTAATAATTGCTAGAAACATAATAAAAACATCCAAGAGCACATTGATATAAAAAAGTGTCCAATAAAATAATTTTTCTTCAAATCGTGATTAAATTAAACCCCTTCAGGACCCAGCCTGTTTACACCTTCAGGACGCCCTAATTTTGCAAATCTGATGTGTCACTTTATGTGGTATTACATTTGGAATGCCTTCATTTTCATGACACATCATACTTTATGTTAGTGGTAAATATGAGTTGATATGTTTTAGCTACCTTTATTTGTATTAAAAAAATCTAAAATTTAAGGGAAATTTAGAACAATTCCATATTTTCTAAATTTGAGATTTTCTGCTTTTAATTTTAAGACAGATAGTGATACATCATAAACTCTATGGCTACTTTATGTTGACATCATTATGTAAATGTCATTTTGTTTTTTAGGACGTTAGAAGGGTTTGAATTTTAGAAGCATTTTTCAAATTTTCAAGAAAATTTCCAAAACTGACTTTTCAGTTTTGAAGTGACTTTAAGGGGCTTACATAATTGAAACCACCCACAAATTACCTAGTTTTAGAAACTACATCCTCAAATTATTCAAAATTGATTTTAGAAAAGTTGTTAACTTTTAGTGTTCCACAAGAATTAACACAAAATGGAGCTGAAATTTACAGTAAGAATTTTTTGCTCATTTTCCCTTTCAATCAATTTTCCTGTAACACAGCAAGGGTTAACAGCAAAACAAACGTCAACATTCATTACCCTGATTCTGAAGTTTACAGATACACCCCATATGTGGTCATAAACTGCTGTATGGGCACAGGGTTCATAAGGGAAGGATGGCAGATGCTGGTGGAATGGTTTTTGGACATTATGTTGCATTTAAAAAGTCGCTGATGGGGCATAGCTACCAGGGAAGCAGATGCTACAGGACCTGAACTCAGGAAGGAGCCTGGGAGGAAGAATAGATTTATTTTCAGGGCCCAGGGAGCAGTAAGTATAGTGCTGCTAGCCCTAGCACTGGAATTACTAACCAATCCCTGGTCTTATTCTCTGGGCGTCTGAGTTGCACAATACACATGTGTATTGTTGAGCACATCGAAGTTTACAAAGTGGAATTTGATCCCAATTTCTGGAAAAATTCGATTTGCCACAAATCCAAATTTCCTAGAGATTTGTGTTAATGAATCATTTGAAAAAAAAAAAAAAAAAAATACATGCTCACTTCATTTGATACTAAATTTGATACTGCATACTCATTTGATTGCAGAGCGGCCATCGCGGCCATCTTAATTGAAGAAAATGTGCCAATTCTTGTGCGCTGTGATGTGTCATGTCACCACGTCAGCGTGCACAAGATTTGGCACGTTTTCTTCAATCAAGACGGCCATGACAGCCTCTACTCGATCAAATGGATGCAGTGAGTATAAATATTTTTGTATTAACCCCTGATTAATCCTCTGATAGGCTGAATCAGAGTTGAATGTGGCATCCATCTGAGGGGTTAAACGATGGGGGTAGCATGATTGCAGTTTATTGCGTCTGCTCCATACAATGGAATGCAATTTGTTACGAAGTACCAGGAACCTACCAAGACCCTACTCTGGATATTAGCTGGTGGCCATAATAATGTGACTTGACTGTGTATATATACAGGATGATGTACACACATTTGACCAAGCAATTTACCTTAAAGTACGGTATAGGTAAACTTTAAACATTCTGTTATATTTCTGTCCATGAACTATATGTTATTCATTATGACCAGCAACACTGTGATATGAGTCTTCATTAGTACTATTCACTATTCTGTCATCCTTTAACTTGTACACAACCTACCAAAACATTACTGATTTTTTTCCTCTGTAGGCATTTGTATTGATTTTAGATTACATTTATTTTAACAGCCAGAATCCCATTCCACTAGAATGGCCTGTAGACTTGTTCCATCTGATACAGTGTACACAATGTGAAGATTGTATTGAACAAGTACCAAAAGCTAATTAAAATGACTCACATTACATAATAAATAATGCTGAACTATGAGAGGACTTAGCACTTCTCTTGGTAGTTATAACTGCACACCATCTCCCTTGAATGAGATGAGCTGTTGTAATTACATTGCACCACCGCTATAATCTAGGAGATGTAGTTAAATACTGAAGAGTACGCACCATTGGCGTGACTGCTGGGACCCCTTCTAACAACTGATCCACGGAGATGCCAGGAGTCGGACCTCACAGATCTCATAAGTAATCAATATCATTAGAGCACACAACCCATTTAAATTATGCTTAGGCTGTAGACAAGAATGAAAATCTCTATTTTATACCTATGTGTACATGATTGGGAATTAAAATATAGCAAACTATATTAATCTAGGATCTGATCATCTGAACATTTTTCAGATCGGACATCCATTAAAAATTATTCCACTTCATATTTTAATCCACAAAATGTATCATAGTTTATAATTAGAGATGAGCGAGTAGTGTTCGATCGAGCTGGTATTCGATCGAATACTACGATATTCGGCGTACTCGATTTAATTCGAGTATAACGGCGATGGCGCACCTAGAATTCGTTTCCCCTCCCACCTTCCCTGGCGCTCTTTTTCCACCAATCACCATGCAGGGGGGGTATGACAGGCACGCTGAGCACGCTGGCAGCGCGAAAACGGCGTCTACATGCATTGGCTGGAAAAACCATGTGACCTCGAATATTAAAAACTCAGCTCTTCCTGCTCGTACGCATATGCTGCGTGAACTTAGTCAGGGACAGAGGCTGGAGAAGGGAGAGACAGATTTTAGCTGTTGGACAGGCAGGAGCGTGATTAAAAGCCCTTATCAGGGCTACTACAGTGGACTTCAGTGATAGCTTACTACAATATAGACTTTACAGAGAACGGCTGCTGTATTCAGGGATAGCTGCTGGAGTAGGGACAGAGAGAGGCATTAGTGGTGTATTAGGTGTTCTGCTACATACCCAAACTATATTTGGCACTACTGCTGTGTACCTTGAAAAATACAATATATAGGCCTTATAACTGGCAACTGTACTGTGCGTTCTCTTGCAAAGTAATTTCTCAATAACTGGTGTTCATACACACCGTCTGATCACTTAGTACACGGCTGTGTACCTTGAAAAATACAATATATAGGCCTTAACTGGCAACTGTACTGTGCGTTCTCCTTGCAAAGTAATTTCTCATAACTGGTGTTCATACACACCGTCTGATCACTTAGTACACCGGCTGTGTACCTTGAAAAATACAATATATAGGCCTTAACTGGCAACTGTACTGTGCGTTCTCTTGCAAAGTAATTTCTCATAACTGGTGTTCATACACACCGTCTGATCACTTAGTACACGGCTGTGTACCTTGAATAATACAATATATAGGCCTTATAACTGGCAACTGTACTGTGCGTTCTCTTGCAAAGTAATTTCTCATAACTGTTGTTCATACACACCGTCTGATCACTTAGTACACGGCTGTGTACCTTGAAAAATACAATATATAGGCCTTAACTGGCAACTGTACTGTGCGTTCTCTTGCAAAGTAATTTCTCATAACTGGTGTTCATACACACCGTCTGATCACTTAGTACACGGCTGTGTACCTTGAAATATACAATATATAGGCCTTACAATTGCCAACTGTACTGTGCGTTCTCTTGCAAAGTAATTTCTCATAACTGTTGTTCATACACACCGTCTGATCACTTAGTACACGGCTGTGTACCTTGAAAAATACAATATATAGGCCTTATAACTGGCAACTGTACTGTGTGTTCTCTTGCAAAGTAATTTCTCATAACTGTTGTTCATACACACCGTCTGATCACTTAGTACACGGCTGTGTACCTTGAAAAATACAATATATAGGCCTTATAACTGGCAACTGTACTTGTGCGTTCTCTTGCAAAGTAATTTCTCATAACTGTTGTTCATACACACCGTCTGATCACTTAGTACACGGCTGTGGTACCTTGAAAAATCAATATATAGGCCTTAACTGGCAACTGTACTGTGCGTTCTCTTGCAAAGTAATTTCTCATAACTGTTGTTCATACACACCGTCTGATCACTTAGTACAACGGCTGTGTACCGTTGAAAAATACAATATATAGGCCTTAACTGGCAACTGTACTGTGCGTTCTCTTGCAAAGTAATTTCTCATAACTGTTGTTCATACACACCGTATGATCACTTAGTACACCAAACGGCTGTGTACCTTGAAATATACAATATATAGGCCTAACAAATTGCCAACTGTACTGTGCGTTCTCTTGCAAGTAATTTCTCATAACTGTTGTTCATACACACCATCTGATCACTTAGTACACGGCTGTGTACCTTGAAAAATACAATATATAGGCCTTAACTGGCAACTGTACTGTGCGTTCTCTTGCAAAGTAATTTCTCATAACTGGTGTTCATACACACCGTCTGATCACTTAGTACACGGCTGTGTACCTTGAAAATACAATATATAGGCCTTATAACTGGCAACTGTACTGTGTGTTCTCTTGCAAAAGTAATTTCTCATAACTGTTGTTCATACACACCATCTGATCACTTAGTACACGGCTGTGTACCTTGAAAAATACAATATATAGGCCTTAACTGGCAACTGTACTGTGCGTTCTCTTGCAAAGTAATTTCTCATAACTGGTGTTCATACACACCGTCTGATCACTTAGTACACGGCTGTGTACCTTGAAAAATACAATATATAGGCCTTATAACTGGCAACTGTACTGTGTGTTCTCTTGCAAAGTAATTTCTCATAACTGTTGTTCATACACACCGTCTGATCACTTAGTACACGGCTGTGTACCTTGAAAAATACAATATATAGGCCTTACTGGCAACTGTACTGTGCGTTCTCTTGCAAAGTATTTCTCATAACTGGTGTTCATACACACCGTCTGATCACTTAGTACAGCGGCTGTGTACCTTGAATAATACAATATATAGGCCTTATAACTGGCAACTGTACTGTGCGTTCTCTTGCAAAGTAATTTCTCATAACTGTTGTTCATACACACGTCTGATCACTTAGTACACGGCTGTGTACCTTGAAAAA
>ONZH01021848.1:0-124950 GCA_900303285.1 Rhinella marina
TGAGACCTCTTAAAAATTATGTGGAGGCCAAGAGGTGAGACCTGTTAAAATTTTGTGAGGGCCCAGAGGTGAGACCTCTTAAAATTATGTGGAGGCCAAAGAGGTGAGACCTCTTAAAAATTGTGTGGAGGCTAAAGAGAGAGTGAGACCTGTTTAAAAATTTGTGGAGGCCAAGAGGTGAGACCTTATAAAATTATGTGGAGGCCCAAGAAGGTGAGACCTTGATAAAATTATTGTGAGACCTGTTTAGGCCCAAGAGGTGAGACCTGTCTAAAAATTGTGTTAAAAATTGTGTGAGGCTAAAGAGGTGAGAAAAATTTGTGGAGGCCCAAGAGGTGAGACCTCTTAAAAATTATGTGGAGAAAATTTTGTGGAGGCCCAAGAGGTGAGACTCGTTAAAAATTTTGTGGAGCCAAGAGGTGAAGACCTGTTAAAAATTTTTGTGGAAGGCCAAGAGGTGAGACCTTGATAAAAATTATGTGGAGGCCCAAGAGGTGAGACCTTTTAAAATTATGTGGAGGCCAAGAGGTGAGACCTGTTAAAAATTGTTGTGGAGGCAAGAGGTGAGACCTGTTAAAATTTTTGGAGGCCCAGAGGTGAGACCTGTTTAAATTTTGTGGGGCCCAAGAGGTGAGACCTGTTAAATTATGTGGAAAAGAGGTGAGACCTTGTAAAAATTTTGTGGAGGCCAAAGAGGTGAGACCTGGTGTAAAAGAGGTGAGTTTTTGTGGAGGCCAGAGGTGAGATATAAAATTATGTGGAGGCCAAGAGGTGAGACCTTTAAAAATTTTGTGGAAGGCCCAAGAGTGAGACCTGTTAAAAATTTTGTGAGGCCCAAGAGGTGAGACCTTGAAAAATTATGTGGAGGCCCAAGAGGTGAGACCTCTTAAAAAATATGTGGAGGCCCAAGAGGTGAGACCTCTTAAAAATTATGTGGAGGCCCAAGAGGTGAGACGTCTTAAAATTCAACTGTGGAGGCCAAGAGGTGAGACCTCTTAAAAATTAATGTGGAGGCCCAAGAGGTGAGACCTCTTAAAAATATATGTGGAGGCCCAAGAGGTGAGACCTCTTAAAAATTATGTGGAGGCCAAGAGGTGTGAGACCTCTTAAAATTATGTGGAGGCCCAAGAGTGAGACCTCTTAAACATTTTGTGGAGGCCCAAGAGGTGAGACCTCTTAAACATTTTGTGGAGGCCCAAGAGGTGAGACCTCTTAAAAATTATGTGGAGGCCCAAGAGGTGAGACCTCTTACAAATTATGTGGAGGCCAAGAGGTGAGACGTCTTAAAAATTGTGTGGAGGTAAAGAGGTGAGACCTCTTAAAAATTATGTGGAGGCCCAAGAGGTGAGACCTCTTAAAAATTATGTGGAGGCCCAAGAGGTGAGACCTCTTAAACATTTTGTGGAGGCCCAAGAGGTGAGACCTCTTAAACATTTTGTGGAGGCCCAAGAGGTGAGACCCATAAATATATAAATTTTCTTATTTACGGAGCAATTCTAACGGCGGTTAAGGAGGAGGAGGAGGAGGTGGAGGAGGAAATGGCACTTCATACAGATGGCACTTCACTTTTGGCTGCTTTCCACTGTTGGAGAAGCAAAGTCCGGGTCAATCCACTTGCTGTTCATTTTGATTAGCGTCAGCCTGTCGGCACTGTCGGTTGACAGGCGGCTGCGCTTATCGGTTATAATGCCCCCGGCTGCGCTGAACACCCTTTCTGATAGCACGCTGGCGGCAGGGCAGGCAAGCACCTCCAAGGCGTACAGGGACAGTTCCAGCCACGTGTCCAACTTGGAGACCCAGTAAGTGTAGGACGCCGAGGGATCGGGGAGGACAGGGGTACGGTCTGCCAGGTACTCCCGCAACATCCGCCGATACTTGTCCCTCCTGCTGATAGCGGGCCCCGCAGTGATGGAAGTTGCACGAGGGGGTGCCATGAACGTGTCCCACACCTTGGAGAGTGTTCCCCTGGTGGCTGTGGGCCTGATCGATGTTGAGGGACTCTGGGAGACCCTCTCCTCTCTGCCGCCAGCGATGGTGGGTGGGAAAATCTCCATCATGTTCTGCACGAGTTCCCTCTGGTATTCCAGCAATCGATTCGTCCTCTCCTCTACCGGAATAAAAGAGGAGACGTTATCTTTATACCGGGGGTCCAGGATTGCGAAGACCCAGTACAGTTTGTTCTCCACTATCCGGACAACACGTGTGTCCCGGGAAAAGCAGCCCAGCATGAAGTCAGCCATGTGTGCCAGACTCTGAATAGGCATGACGTCACTGCCCCCACCAGAAGGATCACTTGCCATTTCCTCCTCTTCCTCTTCCGCCTCCTCTCCGCCCCATCCGCGCTGAACCAATGGGACGCACACAGCCTGACTGCTACCCTCGCCGCCAGCATCCTCCTCCTCTTCCACAGCCACCTCCACGTCGTCCTCCTCCTCCTCATCCTCCTCCTCCTGCAACTGCCACCGAGAAGCAGACAAAAGTGTGGTCTGACTGTGTAGCTCCGTTGCGTCTCCTCCTACCCCCGTCTCCTCTGCGTGCAATGCGTTCTCCCTTATTGCGATGAGCGATTCTTTAAGGACGCATAGGAGCGGGATGGTTACGCTCACTATAGCGTCCTCGCTGCTGACCTTCTTGGTGGACTCCTCAAAGATACGCAGTACATCGCATATGTCTGCCATCCATGGCCACTCGTGGTTGGCAAACTGAGGGAGCTGAGTTGGAGGCACGCGTGGATTCATAATCTGGTACTCCATCAATGCTCTCTGCTGCTCACACACCCTGGCCAACATGGAATAGGTGGAATTCCAGCGAGTCGGCAGGTCGCACAACAGCCGATGTTCAGGCAAATGGAGGCGTTGCTGGAGTTTTTTTAAGCTAGCAGCAGCTACAGTTGACTTCCGAAAGTGAGCGCACAAGCGCCGCACTTTCACCAGTAGCTCTGCCAGGTTGGGGTAAGTCTTTAGAAATTTTTGGACTACCAGATTAAAAACGTGGGCCAGGCATGGTACGTGATTGAGTTCGGCAAGCTCCAGAGCCGCCACCAGGTTACGGCCGTTATCGCACACGACCATGCCTGGTCCTAGCTGCAGCGGCGACAGCCACATCTCCGTCTGCTGCAATATGGCGTCCCTCACTTCTGGGGCGCTGTGCTTCCTGTCGCCCAAGCTGATGAGCTTAAGCACCGCCTGCTGACGTCTCCCCGCGCCAGTGCTGCAACGCTTCCAGCTAGCGGCTGAGGGCGATGTTAAGGCAGAGGAGGAGGAGGAGGAAGAGGAGGGGGGTGTATCAGAACCCGTGCTGGCAATCTTGGGCGGGGGTGGTAGGTAGGCCGTCTCTGTTTGCGACCCCGTCCCCGCTTCCACAACATTCACCCAGTGTGCCGTCAAAGAAATGTATCGTCCCTGGCCGCAAGCGCTTGTCCACGAGTCGGTGGTCAAGTGGACCTTTGCGCTGACTGCGTACCTCAGGGCCCGCCTGATGTTACGCGACACGTGCTGGTGCAGGGCGGGGACGGCACTCCGGGAAAAGTAGTGGCGGCTGGGGACGGAATAGCGAGGTGCGGCAGCCGCCATCAGGTCGCGGAAGGCCTGCGTCTCCACAAGCCTAAACGGCAACATCTCCAGGGCCAGCAGTTTGGAGATGTGGCAGTTTAAGGCTTGGGCTTGGGGGTGACTCGAGGCGTACTTCCGCCTGCGGTCGAACGCCTGCGAGATGGACAGTTGTTGGGACGAGGAGTGTGAAGGTGCAGGCGAAGAGGCGGGGGAAGGGGAGGCTGAAGGAGAAGGCCCCAAAGTAGCCGAGGCAGAGGCAGATGTGGAGGTGTCCTGGCTGGAGGTCTGGACCGCAGTGGCAGCACACAACAAAGGGGAAGAGGCAGTGGCAGCAAGACCGGGCGCAGGTTGTATTGCGTTTGCTCTCTCCCACTCAGCCCAGTGCTTGAATTCCAAGTGACGCCGCATGCCTGAGGTGGTCATATTGCTCTTCTCAGAGCCCCTACTCAGTTTTGAGTGGCAGAGTGTGCAAACCGCGCTCAGTTTGTCATCCGCACAAACATTAAAAAATCTCCACACCACAGAAGTACGAGGCCTCGATGGGGGAGCTTCGCGCGACTGCCCGCTGCCGGGAACAGCTTCGGCCCTGCTGGCTGTGGCCTCACTTCTCTGTCTGGACTGTCCTCTGCCTATGGACATCCCTCTGCCTGTGGACATCCCTCTGCCTCTGGACATCCTCTGCCTCTGGACATCCTCTGCCTCTTGCTGCCTTTTTCGGTGCTGCGCAGACCACCACCTCTCCACTGCTTTCCTCGCTGGACATCACCCCTGGCCAAGTGGGGTCGGTCATTTCGTCATCCACCACCTCCTCTTCCACTTCCTCACTCTGCTCCTCCTGCTGCCCACTGGACATTCCAACAGCCTCCCTTGATGGCAACTGCGTCTCATCATCATCATCGCTCATGATAACAGATGCTGGCTCAGGGTCCACATCAGCAGGAGATGGCGAAAACTCAAGTGTTTGGGCATCACTACAAACAAATTCCTCTGCTAGCTCCTGGGATTCTTCCGGCACATCTGAAAAAGGACCCGAAAAGAGCTCCTGGGAGGGGTCAATGGTGGGATGACTCTGTTGGCCAGGTGTGGAGGAAGGAGGGTCAGAGTGAGACTGTGTGGATGACTGGCTGGTGGACAACTGTGTGGAAGCGCTATCGGCTATCCATTGCACCACCTGTTCAACCTGCTCAGGCCTCAACAGCGGTGTAACCCGCCCCCTGCTTAACTGTCCCATAAAGGCAGGGATTCTGGATGAGCGGGATCCTGGCTGACCCTCACCAGCACGCATTGTATCCCCACTGGCTTCAACAAGGCCCCCAACAGCATTTCCGCGCCCCCGTCCTCGTCCACGTCCTATTCCGCTAGCCCCCCTCCGCATTTTATTTTTTTTGGTTACAATATTTTGCCTTCACAGCCGTGAAATTATTTTGCAAGAGAACGCACAGTACAGTTGCCAATTATAAGGCCTATATATTTTTATAGTTCAAGGTACACAGCCGTGTACTAACTGTTCAGACGGTGGGTATTAACACCAGGTATTTAAATTAGTTTTGCAAGAGAACGCACAGTACAGTTGCCAATTATAAGGCCTATATATTTTATAGTTCAAGGTACACAGCCGTGTACTAACTGTTCAGACGGTGTGTATTAACACCAGGTATTTAAATTAGTTTTGCAAGAGAACGCACAGTACAGTTGCCAATTATAAGGCCTATATATTTTATAGTTCAAGGTACACAGCCGTGTACTAACTGTTCAGACGGTGGGGTAATTAACACAGGTATTTAAATTATTTTGCAAGAGAACGCACAGTACAGTTGCCAATTATAAGGCCTATATATTTTATAGTTCAAGGTACAACAGCCGTGTACTAACTGTTCAGACGGTGGGTATTAACACCAGGTATTTAAATTAGTTTGCAAGAGAACGCACAGTACAGTTGCCAATTATAAGGCCTATATATTTTATAGTTCAAGGTACACAGCCGTGTACTAACTGTTCAGACGGTGGGTATTAACACCAGGTATTTAAATTAGTTTGCAAGAGAACGCACAGTACAGTTGCCAATTATAAGGCCTATATATTTTATAGTTCAAGGTACACAGCAGTAGTGCCAAATATAGTTTGGTATGTAGCAGAGCACCTAATACACCACTAATGCCTCTCTCTGTCCCTACTCCAGCAGCTATCCCTGAATACAGCAGCCGTTCTCTGTAAAGTCTATATTGTAGTAAAGCTATCACTGTACTGCACTATAGTAGCCCTGATAAGGGCTTTTAATCACGCTCCTGCCTGTCCAACAGCTAAAACCTGTCTTTCCCTTCTCCAGCCTCTGTCCCTGACTAAGTTCACGCAGCATATGCGTACGAGCAGGAAGAGCTGAGTTTTTAATATTCGAGGTCACATGGTTTTTCCAGCCAATCCATGTAGACGCCGTTTTCGCGCTGCCAGCGTGCTCAGCGTGCCTGTCATACTCCCCCTGCATGGTGATTGGTGGAAAAAGAGCGCCAGGGAAGGTGGGAGGGGAAACGAATTCTAAGTGCGCCATCGCCGTTATACTCGAACGAAATCGAGTACGCCGAATAGCGTAGTATTCGATCGAATACCAGCTCGATCGAACACTACTCGCTCATCTCTAGTGATGATCATGAGCTTTATATAGATAAGAAGAGGAAAAATGAGATCATGAGATATTTGTTCCTAGGAAGATATTTAATCATGAAGTATTGGATTACTAATAAATGCCCGGGATTGAGTGAATGGAAAATATGGATTGACACCTCGGATAAATACCATAGTGGCTAATGTTTCATAGGAATTTTTTTTTTTTTTCTCTTTCCCTTTCCTTTCTTTCTCCTCGTCCTGTTTCTTTACCTCCAGTCCAAGTGGGGGGAGGGGGTGTGAGGGAAGGGGGATTGGTATTGTGTGTAATATGGTAATGTGCATAATTTGTAATCGAGATATATTAATGTAAGATTGAATTTGGGATTTTACATGGAATTGTGTATAATTTGATAAAATTTCTAATAAAATAAAATAAAGAGAAAAAAAGAAAAAAAAAAAAAAAACATAGGTCCAGACCCTGTTTTTCTAGAATTAGCGTCCTGTACCCGTTTTGGACCAGATCTCATACTTATATTTGGAGATTTCAGATATTGCGCAATCTTTGCAGATTCTCTGGGTTTCTGTAAATTTTTTGGCAATTAAAATTGGCTAACCTCATATTTTGCTTAGGGCCCTTTTTTTCCTTTAATCTTTCTTCCCCCACTTTTTTTCCTTTGCTCCCTTTTTGTCCCAATTTTCTCTTCCTTACTCCCTTCCCCCCTCTTTTTATTAAAACTCTGTTCTTTTTAGTCCATTTTTTTATACGACCAATTCCAATGTCGGGAATATCCCAATAGCAGTTCAAAATCCCACTGAATCCATTAACAATCCTGACTCCCCACAGTATCAGTGCAAGACCAACAAGCCCCCCCGAAAAGAACAAAAGGGAAAAGGCAATAACTAATAACGGGGCAATCTCACCACTCAGAAGTCATCTCACAAAAGTCCCTCTTCTTTTTTCTCCTTTCTTCTGGGGAAAAATAGGGGAGAGAGATACCAGGCACTTATCCCGTTGGCACAGTAGATGTTCTCTAAACACCGGAAACCCTGGAGCCAGCTCGCGGGTCAGAAGGATTGGAGGCGCAATGAGACCACAGAGGGAACAGCGTCTCAAAGTCCAAAGAAGAGGGAGCAAATCCAAAAGTGGGGGAGCCAAATCAGGGGTCGAGCCAAAGCACCCTGATGCTGGGAAGAAGATAGGAGGTAGATGAGTAAGGAGTGGATAGGGCTGAGCTAAGGCCTTGGTCAAGGAGACGGTCACTGCCAGAGTTACAGACCTCTCATCGCGCCCAGCCATCACACTAGGTTTCCGGCATAGCAGAATTCAGCTCTGCGCTCAGGCTGATGGCATCCACAGAGGAGACGGCAAGGCCAGGGGAAAGAGGAGGAGGATTGTGATGCAGCTCATGCCATCAGGTGGGCGCCAGAAGAGCTGCACTCCTGAGCTTCAAATGCCATGGTCACAATCATGGACATTGCCTTCTGTGTCTGCTGTATAAAACAGGCGTCTGCTGTATAAAACAGGCGCCGTGTTTAAACTCCAGACTTCTACCGTAGTCAATATAGCCACTGAGTTATACAATAAAATGTGTATCTGTATAGTGCCACCTCCTGTTAGTTTGTTTCCTTTTTCTCTGTCCATCTCTGAGCCTCTGTGCCTTTGAGCTGGCAGCCTGAAGAGAATCTAGCAAAGCAATGAATATGGAGATCTCTGGATCTACATGAGGTACAGGACTGGTTCTAGCTTTACTAGAAAGAGATTGTCATGTACTATATGATGTCTGATTTTCATTTTTTACATTAATCCTGGGATAAACCATTTTAATAATGTGTATATCAAAGAGTATATCAAGCCAAGATCATTTCTGTCATGATATATCAAAAGAGAACACAGTTGGGTTTACAGTATGTGTGTTCATTTTAGCCAGTGGGACCACAGAATCTCCCTAAACCCTAATACTAAAGTTAAAAATCTCAAAGAAATTAGACAGAAAATTATAGTGAATGATGATGTTTATTGCTGCATTATAGAGATTACTGATTGGGTTGAATGTTGTGTAGAAGCCCCATAACTAGGAACAGGGGCATAGCTAAAAGCTCTTGGGCCCCAGTGCAGTTCAGCTTGAGCGCCCCTTCCCTCAGTGCTTTGTGGCCAGGGGAAGGGAAGAACATAGTCTTCATGGTGCCTGAGGCAAAAATTGAAACAGCACCCCCCTCATGCCAAATTCTTGACCTAATCCCTTCCATCTAGCCAAAGGTGTAACTTGACCAGCATGCACTTTCTATAATACCACTGTCTTGTTATGCAGCACAAGGGTCTTTTGGTCCCCTCAGGCTCCTGGGCCCAGAAGTGACTGCTACCTCTGCACCCCCATAGCTACGCCCCTGATTAGGAATATTGGTGAACAGAAATTATCTTCATCATTGGCAGCTCTTATTTCCTTCTTTTAAACATGGGTTCATTCTTCTATATTTACTTTACTTTGTTGCAAATTTTCCTGCAGATTCTGCAACTGAAGTTGAGTTTAGCAATGAGTATGATGTGTGAGCTCAGCCTATGGGTGCATGGCTTATGAACGTACATGTATAATTTAAACAAATTAGGTTGCAGGTGCATAGTTATATGGGGTGCAGAGGAAGCAGTCACACCGGGCCCAGGAGCCTTAGGGGGGCCCAAAATCCCTTGTGCACATAAGAAGGCATCGGTATTATAGAAAGTGCATAATGGTCAAGTTTACACCTCTGGCTGGAAGGAAGGGGTTAGGTCAAGAATTTGACATGGGGTGTTGACCTTTCAATTTTTGCCTCAGGCAGCACGAAGGCTATGTGCTTCCCTGCCCCTGGCCACAAGCCATGTGGGAAGGCGGGTCCAAGCTGTACTCTTGCACCAGGGTCCATGAGCTTTTAGGTACGCCCCTGGGTTGAAATTTACATTTTTTCATATACGTATAGCCATGTCAATATATGCTGCGGCAGCTTTCCACAGCGAATTTCACCCGTTGCAATGCAGATGGTTAAATCTGCAACAAATTAGCAGCAACATCCGCAAACCAATCCATAGTGTAATTTCAGTAGCAGAATCCACCCTGAGTAGCCATACCCTCAGAAGTATGAATCTTGGCAATTCATTGTAGATTTCTATGTCCCATACATAATCAATTAAATCACTGATTAAATATTATTCAATCTGTTGTGAATTGCCAAAATGTTCCATGAGCATCAGAACAGCTTTGGTAGATGGAAAATAACAGAGCACAGTATGTTCTTTTAGGTGCAAGTAAAGTAGTGATCTTCAATAAATACCCTGCAGAGCTGAACAAGTTATGGAAAATAGGCCCTCATGATATGTAATATGTGCAAATATGGTGAAAATGTAACATTAAAAGAATATTCTTGCCAAGCTTCACGTATTATACCCGCATTATGAGTCTGTGCTCTATAATGCCGGGCCAAAGGGAATCTTTGGGCTATGCTGTACCTGTTTTTGCTATGGCATTTCACATTTCACAGTTTTCTCAGATGCCAGCTTCTTGTGGGTTTGAATTTGTGCCTCAATTACTTGTGATTTGAATTTGTGCTAGTTCTGAACTGCAAGGGTTAATCATTCCCCGGCTGAGTGTACGTGCATCTGCTCTTCTACTGAGTTTGTCACGTCTGCTTTAGGCCCCTTTCACACGGGTGAGATTTCCGTGCGGGTGCAATGCGTGAAGCGAACGCATTGCACCCGCACTGAATCCTGACCCATACATTTCAATAGTTCTTTTCACGTGGGCAAATTTTTTCACGCATCAGTTCGCCGTTGCGTGAAAATCGCAGCCTTGTCTATAGTCTGCGTTTTTCACGCAGCCCTGGCCCCATTGAAGTGAATGGGTCTGCGTGAAATTCGCATTGCATCCGCACACAAGTGCGGATGCAATGCGTGATTCACTGATGGTTGCTTACAGATGTTGTTTGTAAACACTCAGTTTTCTATCACGCGCGTGCGAAATGCATCCATACGCATCGCACGCGCACGAAAAAAACAGAACAGAACAAACAGAACAAAACTGACTGCGATTGCGTGCGGATTGTTGCGAGTTTTCTGGAACGTACCCTGAATGCATCCGGACTGAATCCGTATCGTTCGTGTGAAAGGGGCCTTATACTTCCTGAATTCTATATCAGTCTGATATTTGATTCTTGAGTTCTGTGAACTGCCCTGGTTGTGCAACATTCTTTGATTACTTCTACTTGATTCTGTCTGTGTCCTGTTTTGGAGCTTTGTCTGTCTTAGGGCTCGTTCACATCACCGTTCAGCCCTTCCGTTCTCCTGCTCCGTTATAGGAGCAGGAGAACGGAAAGGACGGATTCGGGACATAATTGAGCTGAACGGAGCCTACAGACCCCATAGACTATAACGGAGTCTATATATAACGGATATATATATATAACGGAGTCTAGGTTTCCGCTCAGAAGATGATTTTTGGAGCGGAGACAAAAGTTGTGCATGCAGGACCCTATTATAGTCTATGGGGTCCGTAGGCTCCGTTCAGCTCAATTATGTACCGAATCCATCCTTTCCGTTCTCCTGCTTCCTATAACGGGCAGGAGAACGGAAGGGCTGAACTGTGATGTGAACGAGCCCTTACCTGTAGTGTCTGAACTGTGTCTTAGCGACAGTGTGAGAGTCTCTGCTGCTTTCTTCCACCTAGATGTCTACACTACTGTCGTCCAGTATCTGCTTTGTCTGTATGAATTTGTGTAGTCCATATATCTAGTTGAAGTTTGTCTGGTTTCCTGATCGTTCTGTCTGCCAGTGCTTTGTGTTTTGTCTTATGCCAGTATCTGTGCTTGCCTTTGATTATCCTGTATTCTGCTTAGTTCTGAATTAGTACCTTGCATGTGCTTCTGCTGCTTTTCACTAGGGTCTCTGACCTCTGTGGTGTCAGCTAATAACTACTATGGGACTATTCCAAGAGGTAATGGCCTGGTTCTTTTTCTTCAGTCAAGTTCATATTCCTGTACAGGGGTTAAAGGGTGAATACCAGGGAACTGCCAGGATGTTCCCTGTGGAACACAGATGTTCCACAACCATTGTCCATAACAGCTCTAAGTTTTCCTCACAGATTCATACAGGATCTGTGACAAGTGAAAACAAGGTATGTTTCATCTTGTGCTATAAGATATGAGAAGCAAATAGAAGGTATTCTTCCCTACAAAAGATATTCCCATATAGAAGCATTGAACTACAAGGCAACATGCAATAGTACAGCACATAATATGGAACCATAGCCATAGGGCCTTACACATTCAGGCTACATGTGCATGGCATTCTGGTCACATAAAACTGCTAAGCAAACGAATAATTAACTGTTGTCTCTGACATTGTGGAGGTGTATTCAGTGTCATGATGATATGCAGTGTGACTGAAGCTGCATGTCTCATAAATCATGAACAAAAGATCAAACCATGTAGCCCCATAAAAGGGTTATCCGGCAAAAAATATTCTACATTTTACAAACCAGCATCTCGATCTGAATTCTTTTGTAATTGTTCATAATTAATCCTTTAAACTCTTTCTGCCCAACACTGTGCATATACGGCAAAGTGGGAGGTGACTTGCCACCCGTCGCTGTAGATGTACAGTGCACTGATCAGGTGCGTGCAGTAGCTGGGCTCCTTCTGTCTCTCCATCAGTCCCTATTGGGGATCAATGGTTGCTATAGCAGCCCCAGGCTTCATACAAGCCTCAGGGACTGCCAGTTATGGAAGCCTATGAGGCCCATCCCTCAGGCTGGGTCTCATAGGCAAACTGTCAGTGTAGTACACTACAAGTCAATGAGGTACAATACAGTATGTATTGAACTGCATTGAAACAGGGATCAGACCCTGGAAGGTTAAATTCCTATACATTGGGATAAAAATACAAAGTAAAAAAAAAATAAAGTGCCTATCAATCCATTTACAATAATAACAAAACAAAAAAAGACATATTAGGTTTTGTCACATCTGTAACAACTGGCTCTAGGTGGATGCAGTAAAAAAATCAGCCAAAATTGTGTTGCAACAGCCATTTTTTAGTCATCGCGCCTTCAAAAAAAGCGCAATAGTGAGCGATCAAAAGTACTATTTAACCCAAAATTGTACCAATTAAATCAGCACCTCATGCCATTTCAGAAAATGGCAACATAAAAACAATGCTTTTATTGTGTACTTTAAAACTTAACAAAGGTAAAATGGTAGACATATTTGGTATCACCGCGTCCGATCGGCTCTAATAAAACATCACATGATCTACCCCATCAGGTGAACACTTTAAAAAAATAAAATTAAAACCATGCCAGAACAGCCATTTTTGGTCACTATGTACCCCTTAATGAAATGCCATATTTGTGGAAAATTTACTATTTCAACTTTGCACAGTCCTCTGTACATTCTTTTCTGCAAAATACCTGCAAAATCAAAATGCTCAATCGTCCCCTCAATACCTTGATGTGCTGAGTTTCCAAAATGGGATAACTTCTTGGATGTCCCATTTTTTATTTCACACCAAAGCCTTTACAGTGCAAGCAGTGTAAATCACCACATTGGGCCTTACATATGCATTGCGCCTTTTTACTCCTGAGCCCTGGTAAAAGATTACATGTAATCCACATGTAAGATGTTTCTAAAACCAGGAAGCACAGCGTAATAATAAGAAGGCTTGCTTTTAATACTGGCATACAATGGGCACAACTTAGGCTACTTTCACACCAGTGTTTTTGCTGGATTTTTCATGGATTATGTCATGATAATACAACTGTCTGCATCCGTTATGAATGGATCCGGTTGTATTATTTTTAAAATAGCCAAGACGTATCCGTCATGAACACCAGTGAAAGTCAATGGGGAACGGATCCATTTTCTATCGTGTCCAAGAAAATGGATCCATCCCCATTGCCCTACATTGTGAGTCATGATAGATCTGTCTTGCTCCGCACCACATCGTGGACAGAAAAATGCTGCTTGCAGCGTTATTCTGTCCGCGATGGAGATGCAACCAAATGGAACGGAATGCATTCTGGTGCACTCCATTTCGTTCAGTTTTGTCCACATTGACAATGAATGGGGACAAAACGGAAGCATTTTCCCCTGCTATTGAGATCCTATGATGGATCTCAATAGTGGAAATGGAAAGTGCAGATGTGAAAGTAGCCTTATTTGACACTGAAATGGCATATCTGTGGAATAATTGCAATTTTGGAGATGCAGAGGTAGCAGTCGCTACCGGGCCCAGGAGCCTGAGGGGGCCCAAAGACCCTTGTTCCGCATAAGAAGACACACAAAGTCCTGAGGGAAGGGGGGCCCAAGCTGAACTCTTGCACCAGGGCCCATTAGCCTTTAGCGACGTCCCTGGTTGTTGTCCAGTGTTATATAGATCCCCAAACAGGCTTCAAATGCACATGGTGCTCTTTCCCTTCTGAACCCTGTGGTATTCCCAAACAGCAGTTTATGACTACATAAAGGATGTTGCTGTATTTAGGAGAAATGGGTAGCAAATTGTGGGGTGATTTTCTCCTGTTACATCTTGTAAAAAATGTGTAATAAACTTTCCTGTCCAGGCTCCAGCATTGCAATCTTCAGCCTCGTCACAGCTGGACGTGCTGCTGAGCCCCCCCCCGGTAACAGAATGCAATGCTCTGTTTCTCTCCACAGTGGACGTGTGCTGGTGATTGCCACTGGGCAAATTATCTCAGTTGCTCTATTACTGTGTACTAGTGTTTCTGACTAATGGAGCACTGAGTCAATGGACCTATCAGATACTGATCCAGGAACTCAGTGTTCTATTTAAATTTCTTCCTAGCCATACACCATTGCCAGTGATAGTCTTTGTTGGCTCTAGCTGGTTCCCTTGTCCTGACAAGAGTTCCTGACCTCAGCTTGTCTTTTGACTACCCTCTGTCTCACGTTTTGCTACTTTGCTACTTAGCCCATTTGTTTTTAAACCATCTGGTACCGCTCTGCTATTGTGTTGTCCATGTTGTCTGTCTTGTTTGTCCTGCGCCTATACTAGTGTAGGGACCATCTTCCAGTTGCAGTTCTGCCATTTAGGGCTTACACTGCAAATAGGTAGTGAAAGCAGGCTGGGTTCTAGTTAAGGGATTCACTGTCCTCATCTGTCCCTACCTGCAGTCGTTACAAAATGTAATTTTTCATTTTCACTGCCCAGTGTTACCAAATTCTATGAAACGCTTGTTAGGTTAAAATGTTCACTGCAACCCTTGAAAATTACTTGGGAGTGTAGCTTCCAGAATGGGGTCACGTTTTGGGGGTTTCTGCTGTAGGGGTACCTCAGAATCTATTCAAATGCAACATTGCACCCAAAAACCATTACAGGAAAATCTTCCCCTTCAAAAGCCATATGGCACTCCTTCCCTTCTTAACCCTGCGGTGTGTCCATATAACAGTTTATGACCACATATGGAGTGTTGTTGCATTCAGGAGAAAATGGGTAACAAATTGTGGGGCGATTTTCTCCTGTTACCCCTTGCGAAAATGAAAAAAAATTATCGTATAAATTTTTGTTTTCATTTTCAGCTCCCAGTGTTTCTAAATTGTAGCAAACTCTTGTTGAGGCAATGTGCTCACTACACCACCACGCCTCTTGAGCTGCCAGCGTGAAGAGAATCTAGCAGGGTAAGGAATGGGGAAATAGCTGGATCCATGTAAGTTATATAGTTTGTTCTAACCTTTGTTAGAGATTGTCATGTACTATATGATATCTGATTTTTATTTTTTACATTAATCATGGGATAAGCATGTGAAAATGTGTACATCAAAGAGATTGTTTCTGTCATGACATATCAAAAGAGAATACAGTTGGGTTTATGAGAGCTAATTCTAGCCAAGGGGACCACAGAATCTCCCCAAACCTTAATATTAAAGTTGAAAATCTCAAAGAAATTGGACATAAAATTATAGTTAAAGGGGTTGGCCACTTTCTGGTTATTGTTGACCATTGTATTTAAGATGACTATATGGCACTTACTACATAGCCTCTGTTGAAATTCTGCTTCATTTTCTATATGTCATAAATTATACAGCCTTTTTTGCCAAGTCTTTTGTGCTGTCCACACAGAAGTCCATAAAATGGCTGCTGATGGAGGGTCATGTGACCAGACACATCACTCAGCCCCTTCCATTCTAACACACTGCACCTACACTAAACTCTCAACAGTGCAAATGCAGATGGAAGGCGCAGTGTATTTGATTGGGGGAGACATCACATGGAGGTGATTTTCCTGGTCACATGACCCATCCACCAGCAGCCATCTTATGGACAGGATCTCTCTGTGGACAGCACAACAAATGTGACAAAAAGGTGACATACCTTATGAAATATAGAAAATGTTCAATTTCAACAAAGGCTGTATTAGTAAGTACCATGTAATCACCTTACAAATAAGTTGATCAAGAGTAACCAGAATGTGGTAAACCCCTTTAATAACAATGTTTGGTGCTGCATTATAGAGATTATTGATTGGGTTGAATGTTGTATTGAAGCCCCATAATTAGGAATATCGTTGAATAGAAGGTATCCTCTTCATTGGCAGCTGTTATTTCCTTGTGTTTGAGCATGGGGTTGCTCTTCTATACAGTATTTACTTTGTTTGCAGATTCTGCAACTGAAGTTCAGTCTGTGGGCTCGGCTTATGAGTGATTGGCTTATGAATTTGCATGTATAATTTAAAGAAATTGGGTTGTTACACATAGCTGAAGTATATGTTTATTTCAGACGTAAAGGCAACTGTTTGCGAAAAGAGCCTGCAAATGAATGTCATGCAGCTTGACATATTTTTGATAGCCATTTAAAAAAAAAGTGAAATAATAAAACAATGTTTTTTTGCAAACAAAAGAATCCTGGCTTAAATGTATCAACATAATTGCCCTGTAGAAACTTATGGTAGAAACTTTGGTGCATTTTAATAATGTTTAATTAGTGATATATCTTTATACAGTGAAGTTTCATTATATTATATACACCAGTCCCCCAATAATTATAATCTGAATTCCTATCAGAAATGCAGTCACCATGCCAATTTCATGGGAATTCAATTGCTTATTAAAGTAAGGAAGGAAACTCTGGAAAATAAAAGAAAACACAGGGAGAACATACAAACTCCATTCAGATATTCAGTCAGATTTGAAACCAGGACCCAAGTACAGCAAGGCATCCAGAGAACACCAATATATTCAGCAACAACCAGGTGGTTGTTAAAGGGGTTGTTTGACTAGAGAAAAAGTAGTAAACCAGTTGCTAAAATAATAACCAGTTTGCAGAACCATGGAGAAGCAGACGAAATGTTAATAAACTTGGCACGCTTTCGTATGACAGATCAAAATGGAATACCTCTTAAAGGCTTTCGTTTTGCATTCCATCTAAGAATTCCATTAAAAATGGAACCTATAAAACGGAAACTATAATGGAATACCATTATATATTCGCAAGTGCGAATCTGCCTTAAGAGATGCAGGAAAGCTCAACAGGACAACCCAGCACCTTACTGTGATTCAATTGGTGCAATGACATCAATGCACTGACTGTGTAATTCCGCTGGAGCCAGGGCTGGCCTGCATCTCCGGATGGTGCCGTAGTAACAGAGACCAGTATTTCCTGATGTGGGCTGCATTATACAAGGGCACTATATGTGGATACTATTACATTTCAGTGGTCTTGCATGTAGCACATATGACTTATCCTTTGGTCTCCTTATGTCATACACTTATTTTCAGGTGCTATTTTCAAGGTTCCCTGTATGACACTATTTTTCTGGAGGCACAGTGTGTAGCACTACTATTTTTCACGCGGAACGGTCTGTGGTGATACTGTTTATCAGTGATCAGTTTGTGGCATCATTATATTTAGGAAAACATTGTGTACCACAGTTTTTGTTAGTATTATCTGGTACTGTAGCACTGTGACCTGCCTAAGCCAGTTATTGGCTACGTGAGCATTTCCTCTGTACAGAGTTGAGACCAGGCAGTTGTAACCAGCAGGAACCCAGTATGTGTTGAAGTGGCAGAGGTGAGAGATCATGAGGTGATAATTAGAGATGAGCGAGTAGTGAAATATTCGAAAGTTCGAAATTCGATTCGAATAGACCGCGAAATTCGACTATTCGACCGATTATCGAATCCCATTAAAGTCTATGGGAAAAAAATGCTCGCCACTTGGAAATCTCAATTCGACCACTTGGAGGTCACCAAGTCCACCCTGAAACCTCAGAAAAGGATGCCAACACTGCTGGAATGCAACTGGGACAGCAGGGGAAGCATGTCTGGGTGCATATAACGCGCCCAAGTCGCACTATTACGCCACTATCACAGCCTCTCAACAATACACTCCAAAGACAATCTAATCTCTCTGTAAAGTGAGACCATACAAGGAAACCTTCTTTCCTCTACATTGCCATGGACCCCAAGCCAAACTAGACAAAAAAGAAGATGAAATTCTGCACCCCTTAAAATCACGTCATGACAACCACAGATGGCATAGGCAAGGGGGAAAGCAAATAGACCCCACCCCTAATTGTCATTGTGTGTGTGTGTGTGAGATGTGGTCAGACATGTCTTCTTTAAAATGTAAAAACAACTCAAACACATGCAGAAGCCTTAAAATGCCCAAATTGTTGGCGCTAGAGATGTCAGTGACCCGACCTGGCCCAGTGTCATGTCTAGCAGGTAAAGCAGTGGGGATGTTGAGGGATGAGTAGGACCGCAAAAGGCAGGAAGAGGCCGTGGGCTGGCCAGAGGCTCATGGAAAATTTTGTGGAGGCCCAAGAGGTGAGACGTCTTAAAAATTGTGTGGAGGCTAAAGAGGTGAGACCTCTTAAAAATTATGTGGAGGCCCCAAGAGCTGAGACCTCTTAAGAATTATGTGGAGGCCGAAGAGGTGAGATCTCTTAAAAATTATGTGGAGGCCCAAGAGGTGAGACCTCTTAAAAATTGTGTGGAGGCCCAAGAGGTGAGACCTCTTAAAAATTATGTGGAGGCCCAAGAGGTGAGACCTCTTAAACATTTTGTGGAAGCCCAAGAGCTGAGACCTCAAACATTTTGTGGAGGCCCAAGAGGTGAGACCTCTTAAACATTTTGTGGAGGCCCAAGAGCTGAGACCTCTTAAACATTTTGTGGAGGCCCAAGAGCTGAGACCTCTTAAACATTTTGTGGAGGCCCAAGAGGTGAGACCTCTTAAAAATTATGTGGAGGCCCAAGAGGTGAGACCTCTTAAACATTTTGTGGAGGCCCAAGAGCTGAGACCTCTTAAACATTTTGTGGAGGCCCAAGAGGTGAGACTCTTAAACATTTGTGGAGGCCCAAGAGCTGAGACCTCTTAAACATTTTGTGGAGGCCCAAGAGGTGAGACCTCTTAAACATTTTGTGGAGGCCCAAGAGGTGAGACCTCTTAAAAATTATGTGGAGGCCCAAGAGGTGAGACCTCTTAAACATTTTGTGGAGGCCCAAGAGCTGAGACCTTCTTAAACATTTTGTGGAGGCCCAAGAGGTGAGACCTCTTAAACATTTTGTGGAGGCCCAAGAGCTGAGACCTCTTAAACATTTGTGGAGGCCCAAGAGGTGAGACCTCTTAAACATTTTGTGGAGGCCCAAGAGGTGAGACCTCTTAAAAATTATGTGGAGGCCCAAGAGGTGAGACCTCTTAACATTTTGTGGAGGCCCAAGAGGTGAGACCTCTTAAAATTTTGTGGAGGCCCAAGAGGTGAGCCATAAATATATAAATTTTTCTTATTTACGGAGCAATTCTACGGCGGTTAAGGAGGAGGAGGAGGAGGTGGAGGAGGAAATGGCACTTCATACAGATGGCACTTCACTTTTGGCTGCTTTCCACTGTTGGAGAAGCAAAGTCCGGGTCAATCCACTTGCTGTTCATTTTGATTAGCGTCAGCCTGTTGGCACTGTCGGTTGACAGGCGGCTGCGCTTATCGGTTATAATGCCCCCGGCTGCGCTGAACACCCTTTCTGATAGCACGCTGGCGGCAGGGCAGGCAAGCACCTCCAAGGCGTACAGGGATAGTTCCAGCCACTTGTCCAACTTGGAGACCCAGTAAGTGTAGGACGCCGAGGGATCGGGGAGGACAGGGGTACGGTCTGCCAGGTACTCCCGCAACATCCGCCGATACTTGTCCCTCCTGCTGATAGCGGGCCCCGCAGTGATGGAAGTTTGCACGAGGGGTGCCATGAACGTGTCCCACACCTTGGAGAGTGTTCCCCTGGTGGCTGTGGGCCTGATTGATGTTGTGGGACTCTGGGAGACCCTCTCCTCTCTACCGCCAGCGATGGTGGGTGGGAAAATCTCCATCATGTTCTGCACGAGTTCCCTCTGGTATTCCAGCAATCGATTCGTCCTCTCCTCTACCGGAATAAAAGAAGAGACGTTATCTTTATACCGGGGGTCCAGGAGTGCGAAGACCCAGTACAGTTTGTTCTCCACTATCCGGACAACACGTGTGTCCCGGGAAAAGCAGCCCAGCATGAAGTCAGCCATGTGTGCCAGACTCTGAATAGGCATGACCTCACTGCCCCCACCAGAAGGATCACTTGCCATTTCCTCCTCTTCCTCTTCCGCCTCCTCTCCGCCCCATCCGCGCTGAACCAATGGGACGCACACAGCCTGACTGCTACCCTCGCCGCCAGCATCCTCCTCCTCTTCCACAGCCACCTCCACGTCGTCCTCCTCCTCCTCATCCTCCTCCTCCTCCTGCAACTGCCACCGAGAAGCAGACAAAAGTATGGTCTGACTGTGTAGCTCCGTTGCGTCTCCTCCTACCCCCGTCTCCTCTGCGTGCAATGCGTTCTCCCTTATTGCGATGAGCGATTCTTTAAGGACGCATAGGAGCGGGATGGTTACGCTCACTATAGCGTCCTCGCTGCTGACCTTCTTGGTGGACTCCTCAAAGATACGCAGTACATCGCATATGTCTGCCATCCATGGCCACTCGTGGTTGGCAAACTGAGGGAGCTGAGTTGGAGGCACGCGTGGATTCATAATCTGGTACTCCATCAATGCTCTCTGCTGCTCACACACCCTGGCCAACATGGAATAGGTGGAATTCCAGCGAGTCGGCAGGTCGCACAACAGCCGATGTTCAGGCAAATGGAGGCGTTGCTGGAGTTTTTTAAGCTAGCAGCAGCTACAGTTGACTTCCGAAAGTGAGCGCACAAGCGCCGCACTTTCACCAGTAGCTCTGCCAGGTTGGGGTAAGTCTTTAGAAATTTTTGGACTACCAGATTAAAAACGTGGGCCAGGCATGGTACGTGATCGAGTTCGGCAAGCTCCAGAGCCGCCACCAGGTTACGGCCGTTATCGCACACGACCATGCCTGGTCCTAGATGCAGCGGCGACAGCCACATCTCCGTCTGCTGCAATATGGCGTCCCTCACCTCTGGGGCGCTGTGCTTCCTGTCGCCCAAGCTGATGAGCTTAAGCACCGCCTGCTGACGTCTCCCCGCGCCAGTGCTGCAACGCTTCCAGCTAGCGGCTGAGGGCGATGTTAAGGCAGAGGAGGAGGAGGAGGAGGAGGGGGTTTATCAGAACCCGTGCTGGCAATCTTGGGCGGGGGTGGTAGGTAGGCTGTCTCTGTTTGCGACCCCGTCCCCGCTTCCACTACATTCACCCAGTGTGCCGTCAAAGAAATGTATCGTCCCTGGCCGCAAGCGCTTGTCCACGAGTCGGTGGTCAAGTGGACCTTTGCGCTGACTGCGTACCTCAGGGCCCGCCTGATGTTACGCGACACGTGCTGGTGCAGGGGGGGACGGCACTCCGGGAAAAGTAGTGGCGGCTGGGGACGGAATAGCGAGGTGCGGCAGCCGCCATCAGGTCGCGGAAGGCCTGCGTCTCCACAAGCCTAAACGGCAACATCTCCAGGGCCAGCAGTTTGGAGATGTGGCAGTTTAAGGCTTGGGCTTGGGGGTGACTCGAGGCGTACTTCCGCCTGCGGTCGAACGCCTGCGAGATGGACAGTTGTTGGGACGAGGAGTGTGAAGGTGCAGGCGAAGAGGCGGGGGAAGGGGAGGCTGAAGGAGAAGGCCCCAAAGTAGCCGAGGCAGAGGCAGATGTGGAGGTGTCCTGGCTGGAGGTCTGGACCGCAGTGGCAGCACACAACACAGGGGAAGAGGCAGTGGCAGCAAGACCGGGCGCAGGTTGTATTGCGTTTGCTCTCTCCCACTCAGCCCAGTGCTTGACTTCCAAGTGACGCCGCATGCCTGAGGTGGTCATATTGCTCTTCTCAGAGCCCCTACTCAGTTTTGAGTGGCAGAGTGTGCAAAACCGCGCTCAGTTTGTCATCCGCACAAACATTAAAAAATCTCCACACCACAGAAGTACGAGGCCTCGATGGGGGAGCTTCGCGCGACTGCCCGCTGCCGGGAACAGCTTCGGCCCTGCTGGCTGTGGCCTCACTTCTCTGTCTGGACTGTCCTCTGCCTATGGACATCCGTCTGCCTGTGGACATCCCTCTGCCTGTGGACATCCCTCTGCCTCTGGACATCCCTCTGCCTCTTGCTGCCTTTTTCGGTGCTGCGCAGACCACCACCTCTCCACTGCTTTCCTCGCTGGACATCACCCCTGGCCAAGTGGGGTCGGTCATTTCGTCATCCACCACCTCCTCTTCCACTTCCTCACTCTGCTCTTCCTGCTGCCCACTGGACATTCCAACAGCCTCCCTTGATGGCAACTGCGTCTCATCATCATCATCGCTCATGATAACAGATGCTGGCTCAGGGTCCACATCAGCAGGAGATGGCGAAAACTCAAGTGTTTGGGCATCACTACAAACAAATTCCTCTGCTAGCTCCTGGGATTCTTCCGGCACATCTGAAAAAGGACCCGAAAAGAGCTCCTGGGAGGGTCAATGGTGGGATGACTCTGTTGGCCAGGTGTGGAGGAAGGAGGGTCAGAGTGAGACTGTGTGGATGACTGGCTGGTGGACAACTGTGTGGAAGCGCTATCGGCTATCCATTGCACCACCTGTTCAATCTGCTCAGGCCTCAACAGCGGTGTAACCCGCCCCCTGCTTAACTGCCCCATAAAGGCAGGGATTCTGGATGAGCGGGATCCTGGCTGACCCTCACCAGCACGCATTGTATCCCCACTGGCTTCAACAAGGCCCCCAACAGCATTTCCGCGCCCCCGTCCTCGTCCACGTCCTATTCCGCTAGCCCCCCTCCGCATTTTATTTTTTTTTGGTTACAATATTTTGCCTTCACAGCCATGAAATTAGTTTGCAAGAGAACGCACAGTACAGTTGCCAATTATAAGGCCTATATATTTTATAGTTCAAGGTACACAGCCGTGTACTAACTTTTCAGACGGTGGGTATAAACACCAGGTATTTAAATAATTTTGCAAGAGAACGCACAGTACAGTTGCCTAGTATAAGGCCTATATATTTTATAGTTCAAGGTACACAGCCGTGTACTAACTTTTCAGACGGTGGGTATTAACACCAGGTATTTAAATAATTTTGCAAGAGAACGCACAGTACAGTTGCCTAGTATAAGGCCTATATATTTTATAGTTCAAGGTACACAGCCGTGTACTAACTTTTTCAGACGGTGGGTATAAACACCAGGTATTTAAATAATTTTGCAAGAGAACGCACAGTACAGTTGCCTAGTATAAGGCCTATATATTTTATAGTTCAAGGTACACAGCCGTGTACTAACTTTTCAGACGGTGGGTATTAACACCAGGTATTTAAATAATTTTGCAAGAGAACGCACAGTACAGTTGCCTAGTATAAGGCCTATATATTTTATAGTTCAAGGTACACAGCCGTGTACTAACTTTTCAGACGGTGGGTATAAACACCAGGTATTTAAATAATTTTGCAAGAGAACGCACAGTACAGTTGCCTAGTATAAGGCCTATATATTTTATAGTTCAAGGTACACAGCCGTGTACTAACTTTTCAGACGGTGGGTATAAACACCAGGTATTTAAATAATTTTGCAAGAGAACGCACAGTACAGTTGCCTAGTATAAGGCCTATATATTTTATAGTTCAAGGTACACAGCCGTGCACTAACTTTTCAGACGGTGGGTATAAACACCAGGTATCAGGTAATAGAGTCACGTGTACAGTGTTCATTTTAGGACATGGTCAGCTATCAGAGTCAAGTATCAAAATAATGCCAGTGTGATACCTGACCCTGGACTCCAGGCGTCAGAATCGCAATGACTTTTAGCTTCATTGTACTTTACATATGCTGAATCACATAGATGAAGAAAACCTCTCAAGTTACTGTCTAAACTTATAGCTCAGTGGTTAGGGGAGAGGGAGACGGTCCTTTTACATGTCGGAACTAACCCGAAAGTGCAGCAGGACCAGAGCTGGTAGTGGGACATAGGGCAGCTTAAGTGATCTAAGTATATTAAAAAGTGCATTTGTTTTCAATGTAAGGGGCATTAAAACAACTTTTTATCTGGCTTGACAAACCCTTTAAGGAGCATCTATACAGATTAATTGTGATTAGTTACGTTGATGCAATATCTCCATATTCATTTTGTATCTACAAATGAACAGCATACATATGCTCACACATCATGATTCTGTATGTGAGACTTTTCCAGCTGCAGCATTTTTCTGACTAAGTCCTGTTCAGGCTGGCTGTTCAGGTTAGCTGAGATAACAGGAACAAGGTGCATATTACATCATTCTATTTGTTAAAGCAACAGAAAACTAATAAAAAAAATGTAATGTCTTAGTTTACAGATAAGAGCCAGACCTTCATATTTACCACTGGGAATCCCTCATTACAGTTAGTGATTAGTGAAGTTATGATTCTGCTGCATTTGATTCGGCTGCATCTCCGAATTTCAAAAAGAAATTTGATTCATGACGAATTACTTTGTCATGAAGTGCATTCCTTTGTATGTAGCGGGCACAATGATGGGGAACCGCAATCGCACTGCTCCTGTTGTTGAATCCCTCAGATGCTGCGTTCATCACTGATCGCAGCAGCTGATGCTACAATTGAGGAATTTTAGGTGTTAATCAGGTTAAAAAAAAATAAAAAAATACATACTGACCTTATCCATTTGCTCGACTAGAGGCTATCATGGCCATCTTGATTAAAGACACTGTATGAAATATTGCACGGTGACCTGATGATGGCATCAGGCTGGCCGGGCATGGTGATGTCACCACTGATAAAGTCACAGCACCCAGCCAGCGCTCTGGCGTGGTGTTGTCACAACCACCCTTCGCAAGATTTTGCACAATATCTTTAATCAAGATAGCCACGGTCAGCTCTCCGTGATGGATGGATGAGGTGAGTATGTTTTTTTTTACCACCATTTCAGGAAAAATAGATTTGTTACTACGAAGTGCAGGGAAATTTGACTTCGCAGCAAATCAAATTTTTCCTGAAATTTTGATCTAAGTAAATTAAGTTTGGTTTTGATTCGCTCAACTCTAATTACAGTGATTACTGTCAGAGATAAGCAAAGTTTTCAAAAATTCAATTTGGACGCTTCGCCAGAATTTTCCCAAAAATTGATTCAATCCAAATGAATTATTCACAAAGTACATTATAAATCAGCTATTTCTTGGTCTGCAGGGAGAGTGTATTTTGATGCAACACAGAAATATGCATAGCTAGTTTTCTGTGCTAGTGAAAAAGTTACTGTGTGTTATTATGATGGGCAGGTGATGGAATCACTCTTAGACTCGGTTCACACTTCACTTATTTGGTCAGTTACGGATTAAAAACTGACCAAATAACTGAAGTGTGAACTCCAGGTCAATGTTAGCGTCAGGTATAATGTATTTAACCATGCAGTGGCCCAAGATTCTACTATAGAGTGAAAGAGTGGTCTCCTTTGACACAGTCTGCTGATTCCACATAGATTGCTAGAACCTGTTCTGTTACACGTTGATATGATTAGTGTCTCCATGAAAGAGTGGAGAGGGTTTCAGCATGTAAGTTTGTCTTTACAGCACAGTTTATTTTTCCCTTCTTCTGATCCATCAGAAGAACAACCCCCAAAAAACGTATCCTGTCTTTTAAGCGTCTGCCTTCGGACAGTCAGTATTTGATCAGTTATTGATCAGTATTGGTAAGGCAAAACAATTGTTGATCAAATCCTGATGCAAAATACCGACCATATGATAAAGGCCTCATGATCAGTTTGCATGGGTTTTGGCCATTTGCCTCTGGAATCAGTTTTATTTAGATGGAAAAGAAGTCCTGCATGCAGGACTTAAATGGCCTCTATCACATGGTCAATATTTGGTCAGTTTTTTGCATCAGTATTTGATCAGTATTGGTAAGGCAAAAACAGGAGTGAATCCAAAATCAATCAACGATCAAATCCTGATGCAAAATACTGACTGACTGGCTCGGCACATGCTATCAGTTCTCTGAAATATGCAGACCCCACACATGGAAAGGAAGGGACTGTAGTACCATCAACTTGGCAAGGAGCAGGGTCAGCTTCTGCGCTATTGGATGAGTGCATGCATACTGTTGTCTCTTTGCAATCGCCTCAGTGATCGATTGCTGGCGAAACGCGTGATGAGTAGTAGGAGGAGCAGGAGCATCAGGACCAGTAGAAGATGGGAAGGAAACAGCTTCCTTCTGCTGAGGTGGTGGAGCCCTGACTACTGCAGTTATATTACACTGTTTATTCACCCAAATTTCAGAATCAAGGCATAATACAATTTCTCATCTATTAAACAAGGTGGGTACCCTAATAACAGTTATATTACACTGTTTATTCACCCAAATTTGAGAATCAAGGTGTAATAGAATTGCTTATCCATTAAAGAGGACCTGTCACCGCTCCTGACATGCCTGTTTTAATAGCTTTATGCATTCCCCATGTAATCACAATTCTGGAACAGCTATTCTTATGACTCTATGTTGTACCATTCCTTTATTATTTCTACTAGAAGTTATAATTGAATTGCTATTAGCCTTCAGTAAGGGTACAGAGGGGAGGTAACCAGTTGGGGGTGTGTACCTGCATGGTCTGAACATGGCAGCACTGATTGGATAGAGTGAGTCTGTGCAGGTACACCCCCCCAACTGGTTACCGCCCCTCTGTACCCTTACTGAAGACTAATAGAAATTCACTCATAACTTCTAGTAGAAATAATAAAGGAATGGCACAACATAGAGACATAAGAATAGTTGCTTCAGAATTGTTATTACATGGGGAATGCATGGAGCTATTAACACAGGCATGTAAGGAGCTGTGAAAGGTCCTCTTTAAGCAAGGTGGGCACCCCAGTAACAGTTATATTATGGAGGTTATTCACTCTAATTTCAGAATAAATGCTTAATAGAATTGCTTATCTATTAAACAAAGTGGACGCCATTCAATTAGATATCTCTGTATCCTACACAAGGGATTGATGCAAACTGCACTGTCTCCTATAATATAATACCAACTGTAAAAAAGCTGAGGTTGAAAACAGGATTGCTTCTACAAATGGATAATGATCCTAAACACACCTCAAAATCCACAACAGACTACCTCAAAAGGTGCAAGCTGAAGGTTTTACCATGGGTCTGATCTGAATATTATTCAAGACGATTGGCTAGCTACAAAAAGCATTTACAAGCTGTGTTACCAGGCATGGGATTCAGCCGATTCCCTCCAGTTCTCCAGATCCAGTTGTTAAAATTACAGCCGGATCGGAGAACTGGGTTACCGGCTGAATCTCGATCCAGTGCGGCAGCATCTCCCTACATTCATTTGTATCGCCGTCGTCAGGATGTTGATTCAGATGAACACTGCAGCAGGGAGAGGCGTCTCCCTCTCCTGTTCTTCTGATATGCTGCAGGCACTAGGCCTGTAGCCTATCAGAGGCTGTCGCAGGCAGGGCGATGATGTCATCGCGCCCGACTGAGCGGGGCTTGGTTCTGCGCGGGACACAGGCCGCAAGAGGCCTGCATCACATCGCTGACAGCGTGGAGGTAAGTATAAATTTTTTTTTTTCTTTTCTGTGGCGTGCTGGGGTCATTGCTGGCACATGGGGAACACTACTGTATATGGGCATCAACTGGGGGCATCTACTGGCACATAGAGGACAATATGGGGGCATCTACTGGCACGTCCTTGGGGACACTATAGGGGGCATTTCTGGCATATGGGGGCATCTAGTGGGGGCATTGTTGGCACATGGGGCATCTACTGGGGGCATTGCTGGCATATGGAGGCATTTCTGGCACATGGGGGACACTATGGGGGCATCTACTGGAGGCTTTGCTGGCACGTGGGGGGCACTATGGGGGCATCTACTGGCACATCTTTGGGGACACTATGAGGGGCATCTACTGGAGACATTGCTGGAATATGGGGGGCATGTACTGGGGGCATTACTGGTGCATCGTGGAGGAGACTATGGGGGCATTGCTCGCATATCCTGGGGGCATTGCTGGCACATTCTGGGGCATTACTGGCGCATCATGGGGGACTCTATAGTAGACATCTACTGGGGGCATTGCTGGCACATGTGGAACACTATGAGGGCATCTATTGGGGGCACTACTGGCACATCATGGGGAACACTATGGGGGGCATCTACTGGGAGCATTGCTGGCATATCATGGGGGCATTACTGGCACATTATGGGGAACACTATGGGGGCATCTTCTGGGGGCATTTATACTGGCACATCTGGGGCATTTCCACTGGAACATCATAGGGGACACTATGGGGGCATCTTAAACTGGCACATTATGGGCACACTATGGTGTTGGAGGGGGGGAGAACACTATGGGGGCATATTATATAGGCACATTATGGGGACACTAAGAAGGGACATTTATACTGGCACATTATGGGGGCACTGTCGGGAAGAGGAGAGAAGCACTATGTGGGTATTTACTAGGGGCATTATATAGGGGTATTTTATACTTGCACACATTATGGGGGCACTCTGGGGACATTAGCTCAACTGGGGGCACTTAGAAGGGGATTTTTGCACTGGCACACATTATAAGGGACATTCTACTGGTGCTCATTTTAAGTATTGTAGGTGGGAGGATAATGGAAAAGCAGGAACCTAAGATGCCTTTTTGTCAAACTGCAGAGACGAGAGATGGGTGAAAAATCATCATGGTGCCTGGTCTGAAAGGAGAAGATGAGAAAAGAGAACATCTGCAGAACGAGGAGAAGTCACTGGATGTAAGAGGTATGTGCAATGTATGCTGGATAGCACTGAATATAATGTGTATGCAAATATGTCTTTAGTGCTAGGTACAAATGTGTATAAAATGTATATATGTAGGTGTATCTACTGTAACTTAGCCTAGGTGTAATTTATATACTGCACTTTACAAAAACGTGCAGCGCTGGTAGTTTAGCTCCTTAGACTTTTTACAAGTTTTGTGGTATGTGTATATATGGTGTATTTATGTATGTGTACCATGTATATGCTGGAAGTATATATAAACATGTGTTGTGACGCTGCGTGTCCGCCGTTGAGCAGTGAACCTGTTGTTAAAAATTTGAATCCCTCCCCTGGGTGTTACATGCCAAAGGGGGTGCTGCTAGGATATAATCATGCAGGGAGCCCAAATTCTTGGTTATGGCCCTTTTACATTTTTGTTATTTTGAAAAAAAAAATTGTTTTTACTTAAAATACAAAGCATAGGTAATTAGTACATTTGCAGTACCATGTGAAAAATAGTCGCTTCATTCAAAACTTCGTTTGAATGCTGTACAGAGACCCATCTCTGTATTGCATTCAAATATATGGGTTGCATGGAGGTGAAATTCGTTAAGTCTGAAGTCTTGACAAGAACTTCGGACTTCGATTGTACAATTTGATAAACATGTTATAACAGCAATCCGAAGTTGGCTTCAATACCGACTGGTATTGTACCTCGGTACCGAAGCCGACTTTGGATTGTATTTTTGAAATGGTTTTCAAATTGTATAATTGAATGCCGCAGTTCTTCATCGAAGTCTCGTGAGACTTTGGACTTTGAATTAAGCGACTTCGGATCTATGATTCAAAGCATGCTTCGCTCAACCCTAATACTGCCACAGCCAGTATCTGCTTATTGCATGTAAATATAGTGACTCATGCATATACTGTATAACATAAATTGTCAATACAGCTTAAGACTTTGACATGGTCAGTATTTGGTCAGTATTTTTTTTAATTAATGTTTGTAGCAAAAAGCCAGGAGTAGGTCCGGAAATACAGAAGATGCACACATCTTTCCATTGTACCTGTACTTTAGCACTGTTGCTTCCACTCCTTGTTTTGGCTTACAAGTACTGAATGCGAAAGAGTTCTAAGACCATTCACATTCAAAAGAGAGAATAACACTCCCCTGGGAATGAGACATGCAAATTAGTTTTTCTTTCAAATGGAAAGAAAAATGAATGTCTCAAACCACCATATATAATATAGATCTCCAAAGTCAATTCTTAGCTTTTTAAACAGGCTTTAAAACATAGCTTGAATGCTATCCAATCCAGAAAATTGGCTTTGTTAGCTGAGAGCACTTTGTTGTAGTCTAATTATTGAGAGCACTTAGTAAGCATGAGAAGTATTGTAGGCCAGGACACATTTCTCTAGATTTCTGGGAAAATAGATGTAAATTAGCATATTGTCATTAATGTACTTGTCTGGCTCTAGAGGTGAGATCTCCAGCTTTGGCATGACTGTGGCAGGAGATACATGAGAAAAATGAATTGGCATGTCTTTGGGTTTCTCAGAAATATATGTCTTTGGGTTTCTCGGAAAAGAAAGCTAAGCATATCTGATGCCAGCAGAAGTAAGATATGCTAATTTACTTAAATTTTCCCAGAAACCCTGAGAAGTGTTCCCTGGCCTATGATACTTTATGGCTTGATTGTTTTTCAAGTTATGTTTTAAGTTAAGTTATGTTTAAAAGGTTAAGCATTGACTTTGGATAGCTAAGTTATACCTTTTAGTGTGAGACATTCAGTCATCCTTCCCATTTGGAAAAAAAAATGATTTGCATGTCTTTTTCCCAGGGGAAAGCTATGCAATCTCTCTCTCTCTCTCTCTCTCTCTCTCTCTCAATTTACCTGAAATGAATGTCAAGTAATTTGGGACATATTCTGAATTGATAAACTCATCTCTAGTACACACATAAAGTCTACTGTAATATTATATTTTTATACATACACAGAAACAGATGTATTATATGACAGCATGTTATAAATGTAAGTGCTGTTTGCCCAGGGTTGGTAGGAATAGAGAGAGAGCCCCAGAACTTTAAAGGGGTTGGCCACGTTCTGGCTACTGTTAACCAATGTGTATGTAAGATAATTATATTGCACTTACTAACATTGCAATTCTATGTCACTATATTTCATTATGATATATACAAATAACAATTGGCAGCACTCCAAGCAATGTAGATGAAAAAGAAATCATATTGGACTAATTATTCACCCGCATACAAGTTTCAGCTCACGCTTTCTTGAGGCTTTTTCTTAAGCTTGAGTAGAAACATTTTAAAAACCCCTAGTAATTGAAAGATACAGAAAGAATATGAAGAAAATGTAGTACCCCTTATAACCACTAGATGGAAACAAGACAGATATTTTGTACATTTTAATTTGTACAGAGTCGATTCACATTATTATGACTTTCAACATCTGCAGTGTGTAGCTCATGAGGAAAGTCATATGTCGTGAGATGGCTTAGTGGGTATATAAGGTGTGTGTTAGGCTGTTTGCACACATATCCCTTGTTGCTGTCATGGCTATAAATGGTGGCTACTGGCTTTCGGGTCAAGGTTAGCAGTATTTTTGAAACTGCACAGTTTGTGAACTGTTCATGTGTGTGGTGAAAGTGTATCATGGAAGTGGAGTAGGAGCAGTGGAGCCGTGGAGCAGTGGAGCAGCTTACTGCCAGAATCAACTAGGGGACTATAAAAAGTGTATCCAAAACAACAGTTCATCAGACTCTACTGATTATGGGGCTCAGAAGCAGACTGAGGGCCGCTGCACCTCTGCTAACAAAGTTGTGTTGGCAGAACAGGCTTCAATTTTCGCTGCAGTATTGGAATTGGACCTCCTTTGATTGGCAAAGGGTTGCCTTCTCTAATGACTCACATTTTCTGCTTCATCAAATGAATGGCATGTCAGGTAAAAACACCAGAAAACAAAGCCCCCTGCAACCATTGCTGGAGGAACACAAGTTGGTGGTGGCAGCATTATGATCTGGGGAATGTTTTTGTAGCATTCTCTGGGACGACTGATCCATGTGGAAACTACTCTCAGCCGATTTAGACATGAATCCAACGTTGCAGATTATATACAACCATACATGCTAATTGTCTTCTCTGGGAAGGATGGAATCTTCCAGCAAAACAATTTATTCAGCATTGGCTGGAAGAGCATGACCAAGACTTCCAAGTACTACCCTGGCCCACTAATTCCCCAGACTTGAACCTAATTTAGCATGTGTGAGCCTACCTAGATTGTAGTGTTTGCTCTATGGATCCTTCGCCACACACCCTCCAGTGGCTGTGGGATGCACTGTAGTCAGCATGGATCCAGATACCTGTGACAACCTATAAAGACCATATTGAGTTAATTCCAGCCCATCTAGCTGCTGTCAGTGCTGGCAGGGTGTGTGCATTTCTTACCGGAAGAACAGATGATGGCAGGTTTCCCTATGGGAAATAGGTGAGCTGGAGAATGCTGTGGGATACTCTGGACAATTTTGTTCATGGAAACTTCAATATGGTCCTTAATATGGTTATTACCTAAACCTTGTTACAGACCAAGTTTATCCCTTCATGGCAATTATATTCACCAATGGCAGTGGCCTCTTTCATCAGGAGTGGTTTTCACTGACCGTTGATAGGGGCTGTGAAAATCACTTTTTCAACCTAGCAGTACACATGGAATGTGTATGACACGGACAGGCAAAAAAACTGGAACATGGACAAAAACCAACCCTTTACAGACAAATGGGTGTCTTTTTTGTAGACATCATCAATGACACAGACATGTGAATGAGGCCTTAGATTATAGAATGGGCTTAGTACCGGCTACAGGCAAACTAAATAGCTGTGCACGACCCTTCAATACCTGTGTAATAAATCATAGTAGTAATATTATAACAGCAAGTAAAAACTATCCAAAATTACAGTTGAATGTATAAAACTGTGTTATACTTAAAGCTTAACAATTTAGGATTAAATCAGTTCTATGACTTTGGGGCACATTTATTAAGACCAGCGTTTTAGCCGCCGGTCTTAATAAAGCCCCATAGCTGGCGGAGGATCAGCCAAGGTTATGAAAAGGCTCCGGCCTCTCCATAACTTTGGAGCATCCAGCACCAGTTCTAAATGTAAGACATATTCTGAGCTTTTTGTACACCTAAAACAGTCGTAGAAAATGTTAAATGAGATGGACCTGCCCATGCCACTCTCAATTTTTTAGACATGGCAGGAAAAGTCGCAGATACAGTTAGTTGCGTCACCATCTGCACCTGAAATATGCTTACTATAAGCGTATTTCAGTATAATGAATGAATGACCCCCTTTTGTCCATTAGGTAAGGTTGCATTTAGCATTGAAATCCAGAATCCCTGTACCAGTCCCTACTGCTGGCAAGTCTTTCAATACCAAAGAAGCAGAAACTGGCCAGACTGCCTGCATGAACATTAAACAAGTAATCTAGGGCTTTGCTTAATAGGGAGAGAGTCTGGATTTTAATATTAAATATAGAGATGAGCGAATTCGTTGATTCGTATAGAATCTTTGGAATTTTTAGCTGCGAAGCAAATCCGAATATTAGGTGATTCGCTTTGGCTTTGTACGCATTCTCTACGTAGTTTGTCCTATCAATTATACGCTATTGCTACGTATAAGTTACTCTATATGCTGTTGCGTACGAATTCATTTCATTTGCGATGCAGACTCCTCCCTGGTAGCTCTGCCCCCTTCTCCAGCACGCGAGGAAGACGAAGCAACTCAGGAAATTAAGATGGCGACACAGCGAGGTCCTGCCGGGGAGGCTTGGTGTGGGGCACCGACCCCTATGAGGAGAAGGAACCGGACGAGATCTACGTCTCTCAACATGTCTGGCAGCCTAAGAATTCGGGCACGGCAGAGGAGGCAGGAGTTCCAGCTCCGCCGCGGAAGAACTACTCCCTTTGGCAAAATTCAATGGTCCCCGAGGCTGTCACCTGGAATGCCCTGACCCTCTGGGAATACAAAAAGCTTGTAGAGGAGTGGGTTTTGCAGGTTTTGGAGCACCCACGGTAAGGTGACCCTAAGCTGGAGCGCCGAAGGGGAACCATTATTTGGTTCAGTGTGGAAGGGGGAGTAGGTTTTATCGGCGATGAGGAGACAGCGGAAGAATTATACGTAAACCGCCGTTCTGTAAAGTGGCCCTATCTTCCGCCCGTCCGCCACAATCTCCACGCAGGTGATTACGTGGAGTATACCCCCATGAAGAGCCTCCAAGGCCCAATTGCTACTGGGAAGAAACTCCTTAAGCGACAAGCTACTCCTGCAGCGCCCCCGGAAGACTGGACTGAGGAGGCCCAGGCCGCAGAAGAGGCTCAGTGTTCCCATGAGACCAATGATGGGACTCTGCGATCTGAGGAGAAATCCCAAGCTCAGCTAGACCCCTGATACCAGATTTGCCACCGCCGCCGATCCTTCATGTGGGACAGATGACCACCAACAGTTTTGTGTACCAGCCATCGTTGGTACAATACCAACTGCCATGGCAGGTGCAGGCCGCACAGTCTGCCGCTCACGGAAGACCATTACCAGAGCCCTTGCAGATGGAGATTCTGTCACCTTGTATGCCGGCGGGAGGATCTGGCCACTACAAGGTAATGGGCAAGGCCCAAGTTGCCACGGCCCTTGCCAGTGTAACCGCCCGGTCACTACCAAGACCATCCCTGAGAGGTTGGTGGGGGTCTGCTGCCGCGTGTCGCTTTCATAAGGCAGGAGCGCCCTCTCATGTCTTTTAGCTCCAGCAGCAGTGAAGAGGACCTGCTGGCCTAAGGATCCTGCAGCTTTTATGGGAGCCACAATGTGGACTTAACCTGAAGTGTGAGCACTAGTTGGCGTGGTTTTTGTTTTTTTTTTGTTGCCCTGCGTTTGTCCTCACCCAGATGGACATGGATTGTCAGGACTCCCCACATCCAAAAAAACAGTTTTAACCAAGTTGCGCATACGCGCGCCTCATCCCTTTTTTCCCCCTTTTCAGGTTATTGGGGAGCCCCTTGAAAGAGGGTTTTTTAAGAAACCTTTGCTGCTATTTTTTTACCCATTTGGATTACAATTTTACCTATGTGGATTACAAATTGCAACTGAGTTTGGGACTCTGCTCCCAAGCGTCAGAAGAAAAGAGACTTAAACGTGTCTGTGAGCATACTAGGTAGGTGATATTTAAAATGTTTACATTATACCTATAATGTATTTGCACTATATTGTTTGCACTGGATTGTTTGCACTAAGGTTTTTACCTTTCAGCAACGTTTTCAAGTATGTTGCCCATTGTGTGTATTTCTTTACAGGTACCGCAATGTGTCCTCATATTCACTTTATAGTATTGTGGATGATTGTACTATGCCCATAGCCGGATAGACAGCACCTTACTTGTTCTACCTCAAATATACATACTGCCTCTGAGGGCGATTTCAGATCTGACCATTTACGCTGGATCTGGCCCGGGGTCTGCAAGGTATCGAAACGATGGTGCAAGCCTCGGATCACCTGCTGGATCACCTCCTTTTTATGCTGGTTCGGGAGGCGGTGTGTGCATCGTAAATCGTAATCCTGGCGGTCCATCAGCCGGACTATGTATTTCAGCTGTGCAGCAGAGCTAAATGTTGAGGATCGTCTAGATGCCATTTTCGAATATTCGCTCTGCCTCTGAGGAGTGCACGCCGCAGCCTTTCATTTTACGTGCCTGCGTATTACGTAATTGCGTAGACAATAGTACGCTGAGGATTCGTAAGCTATTTTGTACGCTCATGCATACGTCTTCTATGAAGTTGCGTACATTTTTTAAATGTACGTTCGTTATTAGTGTGCAAATGTTCGCTAATAGCACATAATAGCGTATATTTTGTACGCAAATACAACGAATCTATTCGTTGAATATACGAATCTTAGGAAAACTTCGGCGAATGGTCGGCAAATAATTTTTTGAATGATTCGCTCATCTCTAATTAAATATCACATTTCCTAATCAATGAACTGATTTCATTCTTAAGATTTAGGGAAAATGTGCTTTATATGTTTTTCTCTAAATATGGACGTTATCACATCAGTACTACCATTTATTGCACAGGTGTTGAAGGGGTGTGCAGAGTTGTTGATTTGTCTGTAGTGGGTAGTAAGCTCATGCTACAAACTCATACCCCCTTTTGTTCATGGTTTGACTACATAACAGTGAAGGATGGCCTTAGACCAGAGATCTCAAACTCGTGGCCCTCCAGCTGTTGTAAAACTTCAACTCCCAGCATGCCCCAATAGCTGTAGGCTCTCCTGGCATGATGGAAGTTGTAGTTTTACAACAGCTGGAGGGCCACGAGTTTGAGATCTCTGCCTTAGACCAATGCACCTGGCATGTGGTGAGCTGACCATTTACTCCTGTCCAAGTTACTTGAGGGACTGGGCTGCAGACAGTACTAGAGGATGTGAGAGGTTCATTGCACGTCCTACTTTATTTTGTAAGCGATACATGACTTAAGACATAAGCTATTTGATGGCAATAGTTTGTAGGCTCCTAAGATGTAAATCAAGTACTGCCTGTATGTTTCTTTTTTTGTCTGTGTCCTGTTTAGTGCTTGAATTCTTACCGGTTTTATCACATTAATAGGGAATAATTTTAATAAGGATACATTTTCTTAGTTTCATGTTTGTTTATTAAACAGTGTAAAGTAATAAAAATAATAATAATAATATACAAATAAAATATAAAATACAATACAAGTCAGTTGTGCTATAGAATCTAGGCAATCCATGAAAAAAGACAGGTGAGCACTTAATAATGACATTCAGTTTTCATAAAGTGACACATAACATCATTACATCATTCAGAATGGGGGAATTGTATAAAATGTCCATGAAGACTGTGTTTCCTCTTTCCAGTTTTTCATTTTGGCACTTTTAATATGTAACAAGAATGCTGGAAAATGCAGGGTGCATAATCTTTGGTAGTGTACATTACATTGATCATATTGTCATAGTAAGATGCCTATGCTTTACCGTCACATGAAAGACAGGGGATTGTGGTGCATTATACACAGTGGGAGCCTCAAGTATCAAAACTTCTTAGAGAAAAAGTGCTGCAATCACATTTCCAATGCAGTTTACAAAATAAAAGCCGATCTCAGACGAATTGTTGCTATGAACGAACATGGCCACTTTTTTCGCTGAGGTTTTTATACATGAGTCCCAGTGTGATGGATTTGTAAAGTCATAGATATAATGCATTTGTGATGTGTATTACAAATTGAGTTGCAAAATTATCCAGTTGTCAAGTATTATGAAGCCACATGCTAATCTTCAAGACTCCATGTGTGTTCCGGAAGCCAGTCCACTTCTGCTGTCTTTTTTTCTGCAAGCACAGGATGACTAAGAGACAAGCCAGCTTCTCTCTGTTTTATTTCAGTGTGGACGTACCTCTAGCTGCATCCACATGCTTCTACGATCATATCAGGAATGTCAGTCTTAACAATGTTGTTATTTCTATCAAAATAAAGCATGGACAACGGTCGTCTTTTTGTTGGAACACAGCATGAACTCACTGCTGTCTGGATGTTGTTGGCTTTAATAAGATTGAAGACTGTGGTATGGAATGAGGCGGCCATGCCAGGTGCCCCTGCCACATGCATTGGACAAAGGCCCATGCAATAATTTATTTGGTATCCCTCAGGTTTTATAATCCAGTCATTCCACCCAAGGTCCTTAAATTCTACATAATAGTCTTTCCTGCAGCAAAGGTTAGAATTCTGGTCACATTTGAGACTTCTTTTTGAAGCATGGTGGCTTCGATCTCGTACTTTTGCTTGTGCTACGAGAAATGGCTGATAGGAATCATTGGTATTGACAATGGCGGGCATGTCCTCGCATCCCTCACAATCAAGTTCTAGTTTTAAACTTTTATTTCCTTCATCAAAGAAGGTCTGCAGCATTTGTTTCAATGGAAATGTTTGCCAACCTGTCCATCTTGGCTCTATATGTTTCTCATTTAATAAAATACGTGTACTTTCAGATTTCTGCACCATATATAATCTAATAGTTTGATTGGCCTGGTTTGTTCTGTTGGACTTGAAGTAGACCCAGAGATGGGCTTGCAGGACATGCACATTTTGTTCATTATCTCTGGTAAACTGGAAGGTCAGAGTTGTTCTGGACTTGTTACTGTTTTCTGTAGAAAAAAAAAACCTTAGGTTACCGTAATTCATTATTATTATTTTTTTTACTAAGGCAACATTTACAAACTGAAATCTAAAAATCCTTAGATTAGCTGATTTGTGTAGGAAGTCATGAGTTTATAGTAGAGATGAGCGAATCAATTTTCCACGAATCAAATTTGTTAAAAATCTCCTAAAAGATTCTAATTTTGGCAAATCCAAAACTTTTATGATTTGCCTCTCATGAATCCCTCAAAATGGCAGCAACCATTTTACAGATCAGAAGTCAGAGAAGAAGTCATCTTCCACAAAAAGGATAATTTTGGACCTTTTTTTAATAAAAAAAAATTAAACAGGCTGTTTGATACCATTGGCTTCCATCCATTTACCCATAGACATATATGTTGACATTACTAATGCTCTCTTGGCATTAAAGAATCTGAAAGGGTTGGATGTAGTGTTAGGAAACCTCAGAGTGTCATACAAGACTTTTCAGGACAAATGGAGCACTTTCAACCAAATTTATTCATATCAAATGAAATCTGAAGGCCATTTTCAGCAAATCGTACCAAAACTGAATTTTAGGAAACTTGCTCATCTGTTTATAAGTCTACGGTCTAGAGAGCAAATCTTAAAAGCGCTCTTCACCTCAATTTATTGACTACTGTAAGTAAGAAATAAAGAAAAGTTGGGCCTTAGTTATCTTAGGGATAATTTTACCCTAGATTTAAGACTTTGCTAGGAACATGCAATATAAAAACCTCAACGAGAAAAAAAAAAGGCAGCATATCCTTAGACACCAGACTGTCTCAAATTACTAAACTCATAATTTGATTGGCACTAAACATCCTATAGAGGAGAAGAAAGGGCTCCTTGGCCACACTGAAGCCATAGTGATTCCCAAAGCCTGGGTTATCACTCTGCTTGTGAACCTTATGAAATATAAATGGTGAACCTAGGGGTTCACCGGCACGGCTTATCCACTATCCTTTCCTACTTCCTCCCACATCAAGCATCATATTCAGCTTTCTTTATTATTGAGCTTAATTTTATTTACAGCTTTTGATTATTCTGCTCCTGCTCCACAAACACATTATAGTGCAGGCACTTCTATGTCCATTAGATGTCACTGATGTTTGACCACGAAGTTCCAGACATAAAATATCAGGGTGAGCTATTTAAACGTATTAAGAAAAAAGTAGCAGTCTATTACAATAATAAGTGGATATGCCACATTTCATGTCCCGCTAATGGTAATGGAACTCACAGCCCAGCATAGCCTCAGCTTCTGATACATAGTTGGACACTTTCGCAGTTCTATATAAAACTAGTCACATACTTTCTGAATTGCTAAACCATTTCAGCAGTGTTCAGAGACCAGCTCTAAGTAAATAGACCTCCTAGTGCAACCTCATAGTGCAGCCTGACCTGTGCTGTACAGTGTTGTGTCTGGAGGACATTTGGTATGTCATAGTCTGCCCTTCTGTTTGCTGCATCCTCCTAGCAGCTCAGGTTAACAGGTCATCCTCATCCCATATATACATTAGATATTATAAAATGAGGTGTCTTTATTATACATATTTAATTAAATGTTAGTTATTTATCCCGTATTTATTACTTAACCTGGGCCATTGAAATTGTATTACACAACTTGCTATACACAATCTTATTGTAGTTAGTGAATTTCTAAAACCATACATGTGATCATATGTACATGTACATATCATGGTAAAATAGTATTAAAAAAAGAATTTTTCTAAAAAAGTTAGAAATGTTCTAAATATCACAAGAGCACAAATAAAAATAAGTTAAAAACTTCAAATTCTTACCTGATTCGGCAAAGCTGATGATTTCATAGCTTTGTTGTTCCGTATCATAACTCTCACTATTACTGTCCCAGCTTGGAGACCCAAAAAGACCTTCCATTCTTGGCTTTGTTAAATGCAATCTGCGCAGAGCGTTGACCACTGCTGCTCTGGGAATAGGATGTGTGATATTTGGTCTTTCCCTTAGATGTAATTTCTGTAGTATCTGTTGCTTGGCCATCTCCATCATTGCATCTTTGTCTTGTACCCCGCAGGATGGGCATTCAGTCTTCCTACCTCCAGTCTGGGTAGAAGCTGCCCAAGCACCTAGCAGGGTAAGCATATAAAAACATATGCCTTCTCTTTTGGTTCTTGAAGCCATCACAGATAAACTCTTGAAAAGCAGATGACGAAAGTTGGAAGGTATTGACTTCTGTAAGTCTCAAGTCTCTTTCACCAACACTTTCTTCAGCTCTTCTGTGATTGTGGGTCCTGCACAGCTAGCATCCTGCTTTTATCAGAGATCTGGTCCAGCATTAGCTGTCATGTGTCTATTGAGTCTGGGATTAACTCCAAGACACCTCCTGTCGAATGATAGGTCAGAGATGCAGAATCACAGTTCTAGAGCATCAGGTGGATTGGACAGGTTGATCTTGAGGATAGGCACCAGTCCTGACCTGACTTTTGTCTTATAGGGCAGTCAATGAGTGACAAATGTAAAGTTTTCTGTATTGTAATTTGTTAGATGCTACTTACAAATGTAGAAACATGCAGCTCTGATGCAGGAACATGTCCAAGGCAGGATCTCTTCAATGTGTAGCTATTGTAGCAGAACAGGTAATGTTAAATACTTTTGAATTCCACTAAGCCTCTCCCTCCTGTCACACTGCCCTATATACTGAAGCTAATAATTACACTCTCCACCTCCTCCCCTTAGTGCTTCAAGCTCTCATAAACCTTTTCTGCAGGGTATTAAATATTATTTGCCCTTTTGGCACAGTCATTTGGAAAGCGCAACCCTCTCTTATCATGTATTGATTGCTTCACCCCTCCACTTTTATTTACAGTCTCCCTCCTTTTCAAAACCAATAGCCACGTGGAGAACAAGGTGCTCGTCCCGGGGCAGAGATGAGATATCCAGACTTTATGCAATAAAAAAGGATCTAATCCCCTTTGTCCACACCACAGCTGTCTGTCAGTCCTGATGACAGCAGGCTTCCACAGACCTAATGATGACACCATGCCTGTGTTTTCAGATGCTAAAATTCTTTTCATCTGTGCAGCGTAATTCTGTGTTGATGTCTGACCCATCAATGTTACTACGATTGTGAAAATTTAGGAGCTGTAAGTCTGGATTTACATTTTCTTAAATAGTATTTTTGCTGCTGTTGTTTTTAAAACTGAAATGCCCAGATATGCCATATGCAACTCATAATTTCCCAGTATTCACTGACTCACTGCATGCTTGATCCATAGGCAATGGCAATATGTATTGTTTTAACAAAATTTGATAAAATATGTACATATGGCAGAAATTATTTGATAAAGATACATTAGAAATTACATAATTCATATAACTCTAAAAGTGTACCTACATTTTCATATACTTTTTTCCGAATAAGCTGCTCATGCGTATATATACATGAGGGATATTACTATATCTGACCATTATTTGACTTATATCTTGCATTTTTAGCATTTTTTCCTTTGCATGCCATCTATAATTCTGTTGTCTCACAGCTGGTGCCCATTCTGCCCATTCACTGTAGGTGGAGACAGCAAATTCTTCTGCTTCTTAACCTGAACCATGAAGGAAATTACAGTACTTAGTTGTATATTTGTGAATAAAGTGTTTGGGATGAGATATAAAACTTACTCTTAGCTGAATGTGCTGAATCATGTATGGCTTTCTCTGTCTGCTTTTCTCTGCAGTTCCTCCTCCCCCTCCCTTTTCCATGGTCTTTTTATGGGATGATGTAATCTGATACTTCAGTGAGCAGACATCCCATCCATCAAGATTGATTTATCACACATTACAGTGAGAAAGTTAGTTTGGATGTGAAAAAAGCTGACAACTCTAGAAAAAAAGACATTTTTCTCTAATAAGATTTATTACAAAGTTTCATATATTCACCTGTACTATTGATTCATGTAGTTTTGTGAAAGTTCAGCGACCATTTAAATAACAGAGGACATTAAATAATTACTCAACTAGAAAATTACAAGCAAATTAATTCTACATGCTAGTTTACAAATCAGTAATAAAAAAAAGTTAATTGTTACCCAAACATTTGCATAATGCTTCATGTCTAGACTTAGTCTAGGTATAGTAAAATGAAAAAATATGCATCACTTTCATGCAATTCATCCAGTGACACTGAGATCTTTTAAGAACAGTTACTGTGTGGATTTCATATTCATAATAAGGACCTATTTACATGACCATATTTTTAGTCCACATTCGATCAGAATTTTTAGAGTATCTGATGCAGACCATTTCAATGGGTCTGTATAAATGCAGACAGCACACCACGTGCTATCCATATCCTTAAGTCTGTTTCACAACCCCGCAAAAAAGATAGAACATGTCCTATTTGTGTGCCTTTTGCAGACAAGAATAGGCATTGTTACAATGGGTCCACAAAAGTGCAGCTGCAACATGGGCATCACACGGACGTTATTTGTATTTTGCAGATCCGTGTTTTGCAGACTGTAAAATACATACAGTCATGGGAATGCACCCTAATCATAATAATGTCATCTTATTACAATATCGATGATCAGTACTACTTTTTGTGAATTAACACTGATCTTTTTCTAGGGTAACAGGTTTAATAAAGGAATACGTTCTTGGATGTCACGTTTTTATAGTCTATTAATCTCCCTGATTTCTTGAATTGAAAGTGCCCCAATTGCCTGAAAAGCCATGTATGACACTTGGGGTCTCCTAGTACTTTATCTTACTTTCTTTAAGATCTTTAACATTAAAGGGTAATCTGAATAAGCTCCCCTTCACTCATTTACCATGTCTGAGTGGGGCATCGGAGCATTTCTTGCTCCAAAGCTCTCCCTTGCCCTGTACTGCATCGCACAAGGTTAAGGGCATTTCTTTACTACTGGTGACGTACCAGGCTTCATATGGGTATTCTAGGTGGATACTAATGGGCGGTCTTTAGCGCTGCCCTAGCCTTTAAAACAGCCCAGGACAATGCTAAAGACCACCCATTAGTGCTGGTGACGTCACCGGGATCACTGCTAGGCAGAAGCCTCTGCCTAGCATACTGGGAAAAAGACGGATACATCACCGGCAGTAAAAAAACAAAACCCTTGTCGTGCACTATACAGCGCAGGGCAAGGGGGCGCATTGGAGCTAGAAATGCTCTGATGCTTGACTCATACATGGTAAATAAGTGAAGGGAAGCTCATATCCGGGTTCAGTTTTGAACCCCGACAACCCCTTTAAGAAAGCATTAGCAATCTAAAAGTAACAAGGACATATATGGGTAAGTGGATGGTAGCTGGTGGTAAGAAACAGCCTGTTTAAGAGCACTGCACTGTTGGATTTTTTTTTTCTATGTTTAGAAATGGCTTGTTCTGTCTTCTGATCTGTGATCTGTAAAAAGGTCGATGCCATTTTGATTGATTTACGTGGCACAAATCCCCAAATCTTCTAATTCGTTGTAAACTGAGCTTTTGGGATATTCGTAACAAATTTGATTCATGTAGATATGATTTACTCATTTTGGTTTCCAGCCCTTAACCGCCCATCCACTCTAGTCAGGGCAAGTAAGACAGCAAAGTGAGTAACTGGATATGGATATTGTTGATGCTCCTGGGGTATTAGCAGTGTCCTCTGCCAGGATTAGTATGGCTAGTTGCTCACTTCATGCACAGTCATGGTCACAGAGCCAAGAAGTATGTTAAATACATTAACTCCAAGTGCCACGAATCCGCTAAACAAGTAAAGCAGCAATGGATGATTAACAATGACACTGGTGCCCTTGGTGGAAATATAAGGGGATGAAGGTACACAGCTTGAGCACAAATGAGATAAAGTGACATCTTGTGACATGCCTACTCTTAGACTAGTAATATCAGAACTGTTAAATTGATAAGGCAAGCAAAAGTTGGTCAGCCAATTAGAGTATTATAGAAAGAATGATCAGTTTCTGTCCAGTACATGATGGTTGATGACACGTCTAATGAATGGCGGTTCTGAGCAGATGTTACATGGACAAACATAGAAGTAATGCTCATATACTGTACATGTTTTCTCTAGAAAATCTTATTTCATTTTAATAGACAAATTTGTAAGAAAATCAATAAAGCCATAAGGTTTTACAATAGAACTTAACCTGTGTATATGTGTGTTATTTTTATGTGATTTTACAATTTTTGAGGCATGAGGCAGCCTCTCATTGTAACCCACATGTGTTGAATAATTGGCTTGGGCTGAGTTGTTACAGGACATAACCACTTAATAAAATGAATAATCTGGATGTCCATGAATCTGTACTCTATATGTCACTAATAGAAGGAGTGTAGGGGATCTAAGGGGATCATTTATCAAATTAGATACATCAGTTTTGTGGTCTAGAAAAGCCACTAGTCACGGCAACATATTCATGGTAACTGCAACATTTTTACATTTTGTGATTTTTGTTACTTTTCACAATGGTCTAAATTTAAGAGCTAAAAGTGAGATTAGACCTAAATTATGGCTTATTTACTATGTGCAAAATTCACAAAAAAGTCACAACCCAACCCCCTGGCCTACATGTACACCACATATATTATTAAGATACACCAGTTCATATATTTGGTGCAGGCACACAAAGCAAAGCCAGACTTAAAACTGACATAAAAACATACTTTGCACACTACTTGACTCTACCACCATAGAAGTGGCATAAATTCCTAAAGATCACTGATTGTTAAGCAGACACAGAAAGGTTGGTCAAGACATTCTGAGGTCAAGTAAAAGTATCTAGGGTAGATTACACAAGGTTGAGTGGATCAACCTTTTGCCATTGAGCAATGAAATTGTGGCTCTCAATATATAATACACGTGACTGTGGTAGCAAGAAATTATTGCAAAACCAATACGGATGTCTAACAAATGAAAAAAGGGACATTTTAGACTGGCAGCTTTGATTGTGATATTTATTTAAAAATTATCCCTGGCCTTAAAATGAGAGAGGTAAAATTGGTTACAGTTCATAATAGGATTAGCATGAAAAATAAGTGAGTGAATAAAGTAAAAGTTTGTAGTAAAAAAAGGATGTGCATGTGTATCTGTAGTCCAATATAGTTAGATGTTTCAGGATGAACAAAGCCCATTCGTATTACATCATTCTAGATATGTTCAGTTGTTTGCTAAGATGACTTGGAGGTTCAACTAGGTGCTTGGTGAAGCATTAGAACTAAAGAAGAAAATCATACGAGCTTATCTAACCTGTTATAGATGTTTCTGATGTGGCCACCAATGGCAAACAATAATGTTCATTGATGAAAGCAGTTTCTGTCTTGGTACTAATGATGGCCACATCGGAGTTGGAAAGCACCTACTGCCAACATGCATAAAGTGGAGACATACAGGACCAGCTCCAGGTGCCATGGTGTGGGGTGCCATTAGTTACCATGGCTGTTTCTTTCTAGTATTCGTGGAGGGAACATTGACCAGCGTTTAGTAGGCAGGACAGGTAAGCATACTTACCTGTCCTGCCGCGCTACCGCTGTCCTCGGCTCCCATGCTCCACTGTCTTCCCTTCCGGCGCGCACTATGACCTGACGCAGCGTCAGGTCATAGTGCGCGCCCGGCAGGGAAGACAGTGGAGCGCGGAACCTGATGGCAGCGGCAGCGCGGCAGGACAGGTAAGTATGCTTTTTTTTAAGTGGCTGGGTGGGCTGATCTGAGGTCTGAGGGGGGGGGAGGAGAGACCCTGATCTGAGGTCCTGATGGGGCACAAGACGCTGACCTGAGGTCTGATGGGGGCACAAGACACCGACCTGAGGTCTGATGGGGCACAAGACGCCGACCTGAGGTCTGATGGGGGCACAAGACGCCAACCTGAGGTCTGATGGGGGCACAAGACGCCGACCTGAGGTCTGATGGGGGCACAAGACACCGACCTGAGGTCTGATGGGGCACAAGACGCCGACCTGAGGTCTGAATGGGGGCACAAGACTCCAACCTGAGGTCTGATGGGGGCACGAGACGGCCGACCTGAGGTCTGATGGGGCACGAGATGCCGACCTGAGGTCTGATGGGGGCACGAGACGCCGACCTGAGGTCTGATGGGGGCACGAGACGCCGACCTGAGGTCTGATGGGGGCACGAGACGCCGATCCCTGTACTGTGACATCACTGTGTTTATTATCCCTGTACGGTGACATCACTGTTTATTATCTCTGTACTGTGACATTACTGTGTTATTATCCCTGTACTGTGACATCACTGTGTTTATTATCTCTGTACTGTGACATCGCTGTGTTTATTATCCCTGTACAGTGACATCACTGTTTTTATTTTCCCTGTACAGTGACATCGCTGTGTGTATTATCCCAGTGCAGGAAGAGGTAAGTGGTCTGTGTTTGTGTGTTTGTTTTCTATTTTTCAGGGTCGTGAGGACTACGTCGGATTCAGTGGACTACGTCGGACCAGCTTTTTTTTTTTTTTTTTAAATAAAATGGTCAAACAGGGGTCTGGGGGAGTGTTTATTTCAATAAAATGTTTTATACTTGTGTGTGTGTATTTTTTTTACAATACTACAGTTTTAGTAATTAGGGCTATCTACAGACGGCCCTGATTACTAATACTGGGGGGGACCCCACGCCATTTTTTTACAAAAATAATTAAATAATTTTTTTAAAAAATGGCATGGGGTCCCCCCCTTTTTTCCTTCGCCAGCCAGATACAACCAGCAGCAGCCTGGCACTACCAGGGTTGGAAGGGACACGGTTATTGGCCCTTCCCAGCCTAATGGTACCAGCCTGCAGCCGCCCCAGAGCCAGACCCTCAAGTTAGAAGGTCCGGTCCTGCGGGTACCTGGCTCTTCCCGGCACCCCTGGTGGCGGTGGGTGCCGAGGTAATAGATGTTGGGGTTAGTGCTGGCCTGCCATACCGGCAAGCACTAAGCCCAGTATTAGTAATCAGGGCCGTCTGTAGATAGCCCTAATTACTAAAACTGTAGTATTGTAAAAAAAAATACACACACACAAGTATAAAACATTTTATTGAAATAAACACTCCCCCAGACCCCTGTTTGACCATTTTATTTAAAAAAAAAAAAAAAAAAAGCTGGTCCGACGTAGTCCACCGAATCCGACGTAGTCCTCACGACCCTGAAAAATAGAAAACAAACACACAAACACAGACCACTTACCTCTTCCTGCACTGGGATAATACACACAGCGATGTCACTGTACAGGGAGATAACAAACACAGCGATGTCACTGTACAGGGATAATAAACACAGCGATGTCACTGTACAGACATAATGAACACAGCGATGTCACTGTACAGACATAATAAACACAGTGATGTCACTGTACAGACATAATAAACACAGTGATGTCACCGTACAGGGATAATAAACACAGTGATGTCACAGTACAGAGATAATAAACACAGTGATGTCACTGTACAGGGATAATACACACTGTGATGTCACAGTACAGAGATAATAAACACAGTGATGTCACAGTACAGAGATAATAAACACAGTGATGTCACAGTACAGGGATAATAAACACAGTGATGTCACAGTACTGGGATAATACACACAGTGATGTCACTGTACAGGGATAATAAACACAGTGATGTCACAGTACAGAGATAATAAACATAGTGATGTCACAGTACAGGGATAATAAACACAGTGATGTCACAGTACAGGGATAATAAACACAGTGATGTCACAGTACAGGGATAATAAACACAGTGATGTCACCGTACAGGGATAATAAACACAGTGATGTCACAGTACAGAGATAATAAACACAGTGATGTCACAGTACAGGGATAATAAACACAGTGGTGTCACAGTACTGGGATAATACACACAGTGATGTCACAGTACAGAGATAATAAACACAGTGATGTCACAGTACAGAGATAATAAACACAGTGATGTCACTGTACAGGGATAATAAACACAGTGATGTCACTGTACAGGGATAACAAACACAGATATTTCTTTATGGTGGGCCCCAAGAATTATTTCCTCTGGTGGACCCTAGGTACTCCAGTCCGACCCTGCATGTGTTAATAAATCCTTGGGACAATTTATATTTCCCTATCCCATTTCTTCCAGCTTAAGTTATGTGGGTCTAGATTCGTATGTTCAATATTCATCTGATACCAAAAATACTTAAAGTGTCACTGACATTTTAAATAACTTTTGATATGTCATAAAGACATTTTAAAGGTTTTGATTTGTGGAGGTCTGAGTACCTCAGAACCTCACTGATCGCTAGAATGAGTGGTACCTTGGAACTGAACTCAAGTTCGGTAAAAGATTTTTTACAGTAGAAATGATTCTCTGAAGTTATTACCCAAAATCTCGCAAGACTTTGCAAAGTAATAACTTCAGCTCATATGAGCCAATACATTCTAATACTGTATGGAGTGCTCGCTCCGTACAGTATTCTGATGAAGTTTTATGCAAATTGACTTTGGATGTTTCATCCGAAGTCAATTCTCTCATCCCTAATTATATCCTGGATAAAGTTGTTCCTCCCCACCTTCTCAGCACAAACTCCTGCATACCTCCCAACTTTGGAAAAGAGGAAAGAGGGACAATATGTGCGGCGCGCGCCTAGCGCGCCGCGGCAATTTTTTTTGCACTAGGCCACGCCTCTAACTCCGCCCAAAAATAACGAAACCGGATCTGTCAGGTTTCCGTTATGCTGGAGTCCTCTCCTATTCTGTCTCCCAGTATACACCACATGCCCCCCCTCACAGATTTAAGCCCCATAAAGCCCCACCCCGATATGGCCCCAGAATACACCAAGATCTGTACTATAAACACCTGTAATTGCATCAGATTCCACCCCACTTGAACCCCACTGCTCCTGAGTGCTCCACCTGCCCCCTCATATATGAGCTCCATATGTTGCCCCTCACCTGCCCCCTCATATATGAGTCCATATGCTGCCCCTCACCTGCCCCCTCATATATGAGCTCCATATGTTGCCCCTCACTTGCCTCCTCATATGAGTCCATATGCTGCCCCTCACCTGTCCCCTCATATATGAGTCCATATGCTGCCCATCACCTGCCTCCTCATATATGAGTCCATATGCTGCCCCTCACCTGCCCCCTCATATATGAGTCCATATGCTGCCCCTCACCTGCCTCCTCATATATGAGTCCATATGCTGCCCCTCACCTGCCCCCTCATATATGAGTCCATATGCTGCCCCTCACCTGCCCCCCTCATATATGAGTCCATATGCTGCCCCTCACCTGCCTCCTCATATATGAGTCCATATGCTGCCCCTCACCTGCCCCCTCATATATGAGTCCATATGCTGCCCCTCACCTGCCCCCTCATATATGAGTCCTATGCTGCCCTCACCTGCCCCTCATATATGAGTCCATATACTGCCCCTCACCTGTCCCCTCATATATGAGTCCATATGCTGCCCCTCACCTGTCCCCTCATATATGAGTCCATATGCTGCCCCTCACCTGTCCCCTCATATATGAGTCCATATGCTGCCCCTCACCTGCCCCCCTCATATATGAGCTCCATATACTGCCCTTACCTGCTCCCCATGAGCTCCAGGACTGCAGCACATCCTTCTTCACTGGGCTGCTGGCCAGCACACACAGCCCCACCTCTTTCCATAAGCTCCTGCAGTCGGGGGTTTGCCATGTGACCATGAAGGGGCATGTGACCAGTGATGTCACAGACCTCCTTCTAGCCACTACAATCTACCTATTACGGAGGTTGAACCTACAAGTCCTCCTGAGAGCTCCACAGCCCCCCCTCCTCCCCCAGACAAGGTTAGTGGAAAGTGGAGGAGGGAGGCTGAGATAAAGTGAGGAGCGGAGAGCTCCTGCTTCACCATTTAATCAGCTGTCTCTGCGTCCTATGGAAGCAGAGACAGCTGAAAGCGGGACATACCTCCCCTGCCCGGGATAGCGGGACAGCCACTGAAATCCGGGACTGTCCCGCTGGATCCGGGACGGTTGGGAGGTATGCTCCTGGTGCGCCAACATTGTTATCCAGTTGCACTTCTTAATGCCATAATAACCTCATTAGTAACCGCACCCCAACTGTGATAATGTTCCCCAAAATGACATCTATATTGTGGCAAATAAAATGGCCTCTATATTTTGCCAAATAATAATAATTCACCCACAGTATCCCCAGTAATAATAGTGCCCCCTAGTGTTTATAATGCCCTCTGTAGTTCTAATGTCCCCTACAGTTATAACCCCCTGTGTTGCACCCTGTATTATAATGCCCCTGTAGTGTCAGTATGCATAATGTCCCCCTGTAGTGCCCCCTGTATTATAATGCCCGTATAGTGACATTTTATATAATGCTTCTCCTCTGTACTGCCAGCATATATAATGCTCCCCTGCCCCCACCCCCCCATAGTGCTAGTATTTATAATGCTCCTCCATCTCCCCATGGTGCCAGTATATAATGCGATAGTGCCAGTATAAAATGTTCCCCTCCCCTTTAGTGTCAATATATAATGTACCCTTCCCTTGTAGTACCTTCCCCTGTATATAATGCCCCCCCCGTGGTGCTAATACATAATGTTCCCCTCGTAGTCCCACTATATAATGCTCCCTTTCTCTGTAGTGCCAGTACAAAGTGCCCTTATATAGTGCCAGTATATAATCCTCCCCCTCCCCTGTGCGAGAATATAATGCTACTTCCCTGTAGTGCCAGTATATAATGCTCCCTTCCCCTCTAGTGTCAGTATATAATGTTTTTGTGCCATTCTCTGGGCCCACTTATCCATGTGGAAGGCACTTTCAACCAATTTGGTTATTAGTCCATCCTTGCAGATCACGGGGCAGATGTGAGCTTCCAGCAAGACTATGCGAAATGTAACATGGGTAGAAATGTCCAACATTTGTTGGAAGAGCATAACCAAGACTTACAAGTACTACTCTGGCCCCCTAAAATGTAAAGCTAAAAATCAAGCTAACACACAACATGAAAACTACATTGTAAAACCAGCCCTAAAATCCACACTAAAACCTGTATGTGTGCCTCAAAAATCTGCAAAAGATGGAAAATATTACATTATTTGAAAAGCAGCAGTGTAGATTTGTCAAACTGGTGTAAAGTAGAACTGGCCTAGTTTCCCATAGAAACCATTTAGATTCTACCTTTTATTTTCCAAAGGAGCTGTAAAAAATGAAAGGTGGAATCTGATTGGTTGCTATGGGCAACTAAGCCAGTTCTACCTTACACCAGTTTGATAAATCTCCCTCAGCACGCCTAGAATTTACCTAGAATTTATTTGTGAATACCCCATTCTTAAAACTCAATTCACTGGCATTTAGGGCTCATGCACACGAACGTGTGCCGGCCATGCCCGTGCTGCGGACCGCATACGGCGGGTCCACAATAAGCGGGCACCGGCCGTGTGCAGCCCGCATCACGGACCCATTCACTTCAATGGGTCCGCGATCCGGGAGATGCGGAGCGGAGGCACGGATCGGAACACCACGGAAGCACTACGGTGTGCTTCCGTGGTGTTTCTGGCCGTGCCTCCGCACCGCAAAAAAGTAGCGCAAGCACTACTTTTTTGCAGCGCGGACCCTCGGATGCGGATTGCGGACCCCATTCAAGTGAATGGGTCCACGATCTGCATGCGGTGGCCTCACGGTCAGTGCCTGTGCATTGCGGACCACAGTTTGCGGCCCGCAGCACGGGCACGGCCGGCACACATTCGTGTGCATGAGCCCTTACTTGCATTAAACTTGCACTTCAACATGCACTTCAACATCCAGCAAATGGGCTACTGTGGGAAGCTGCATATGGCCATGTGCCACCGATTGAGTCATAATATGGTGCCCATACAAGTGTCACATTTCATACTAAGAGAATAGTTTCCTGTTGAATTCTATAAGATTCTGTATAGCAGCATGTATACACTGTACTGGGGAACTGTATAGCATGCAAGACCAGGCTGTAACTGCTAATTCCTTCCTACATTGACATATAGAGGTTGTTTGTGAACATGAGTGAACTGTATTTTTTTGTTTTCTTGAGTTAAAATATTTTAGCTCCATAGGGTTATAAAAATTAACATGATCTGCACTATAATAGTCACATGGTGTGCACTCACATACAAAAAAATCACTTTCCAGATGATATTCTCAAAATGATTATGAAATTATATGTACCTTTTAAAATACAATTTAAAATTCACACAGAGCTGTTTTATCAGGTAACCAGCAATCTGATGAATATGGGTACAAAGTATAGTGCTAATGCAAACAGTGCTGGTAGTCTGACTCCTGCAACTTTCATGTTATAATTCAATGCATGTGTGTTCTCACAATTTCTATACAGTAAAACTATATTAATTTTGAACCAGATGTTCCATATTTTATGTTTATCCCATATGCAATATAGTAATATTAATACAGAAATACACTGCATGCCCAATTATTAAGCAAGTTGTATTTTTGAGGATTACTTTTATTATTGAACAATTACAATGCTGTCAATCCAAAATGTTAATAAACCTCAAACCTGAATATTTAAAGGGGTATTCCCATCTTGGACATTGGGGGCATATCGCCAGGATATGTCCCCAACGTCTGATGGGTGGGATCAGCACCTATACTTAGGGCAGAGCCCGCAAAGTTCCGGAGGAAGCACCACACATGTGCTGCCCTCTATTCTTTTCTAGGGATTTCCAAAAATAGCCGAGCACTGGCTCAATGTCACGGTGCGGGAACCAAACAGGGAGGGGAGCCTGCATGAACAGAGAAGTGAACACACAGGCTGTAGTACTGGACATTGCCCCTGGCAACCAGCATACACGGAGACACCTGCAGCCAGTACGCCAGAGCACAAACAACCAGTGACACAAACAGAAATGCATCCATACTCAGACCCAGTGCACACAAGGCTGCAACCAGCATGCATTGCAGAACCAGCATACATGGGAAGACCCACAGCCAGTACACAAAGCGCATGCAGCCAGCCTGCACAGCACCAGAGACAGGAGCCCAGAGATGCCGACATGGGAAGCCACAAACACAGGCCATAGTTCACACATAACACCACAGCCAGCACGCAGTCCCAAGCAACCAGTATACACAGGTGTCAGCCTGCAGCCAGTAAGCGAGAGAGCCTGCAGCCAGCCTACACGGCAACAGTGGCAAGAATTGCACTGAGATGCAGGCATGGGGAGTAGATAAAAGACACCGCAGCCAGCAGGCATCCCCAAGCAACCAGCATACACAGGAGTCAGCCTGCAGCCAGTATACGAGACGGCATGCAGCCAGCCGACACGGCCACAACTGTCACCGCACAGTGAACCGCACAGTAAATGGAATGGTGGCTGCACTTGCATGGGAGTTCCTAAAATAGCCGAGCTCGCCACTTGGCTATTTTCGGCACTCCCATAGAATGGATTGGGGCCGCATATGTGGGGTGTGCCGTCTGGCACTTTGCGAGCTACATTCTAAGTTTAGATGCGACCCGCGCTTTGTGGGACCTGCACCTATGAGACATTGGGGGCATATCCTAACGATATGCCCCCAATGTCTAAGATGGGAATACTCCTTTAAGAAAGTAAAAGTAAGGTTTTAGCTTTCTCAGGAGAATATGTGTGCAGAATTATTGAGCAACTATTAGTGTTATGTAACTAATGAAAAAGGAACACTTTCCTGTCTCACTGATTTATTTTCATCTGTTAAACTGAGAATAACAACTCAAAATTTACAAATAAACATTTTTGACATTTCAAAAAAAATCAGTGATTAAAAAAGCCCTCTTTTTTTAAAAAAACAGTCATAAGTGTTCCATCCATGGAGGCTGTCAGTTTCTTAATCTGTTGACAATCAACTTTTTGTGCAGCAGCAACCACAGCCTCCCAGACACTGTTTCCCTTGACCATAAATCTCCCATTTAACCCTTTCAGACCCAGAGGTTTTTTTTTCCCGTTTTCGTTTTGCGCTCCCTTCCTTCATACAGCCATAACTTTTTTATTTTTCTGTTCACATAGCTGTATGAGGGCTTGTTTTTTGCGGGACAAGTTGTACTTTCCAATACCATCAATTAATATTGCATATGGTGTAGTGGGAAGCGGGAAAAAAATCCAAATCAGGCGAAATTGCAAAAAAAATGAAATTTCGCTACAGTTTTACGGGTTTTTATTTACGGCGTTCGATGTTCATTAAAACTGACCAGTTACTTTCATTCTACTGGTCAGTACGAATCCGGCGATACCTAATATGTATAGTTTTTCTTGTGTTTTGATAGTGATAAAATAATTATAAGGTTGGAAATTTTATTTTTTTTATTTTATTTTTTTTTGGTCACCCCTATAACTTTTTGGTATTTATGTGTACGGAGCTGTATGGGGCTCATTTTTTGCGGGGAGATCTGAACTTTTTATTGATACCATTCTGGGGTGTGTATGACTTTTTGATTGCTTTTTATTAAATTTTTTGTAGAAAAAAAGCGACAAAAATGGCGAATCGGCCATCTTGATGTTTTTTTCCGTTTCGCTGTTTTCCGTCCGGGAAATTTTTTAAAATATTTTTATAGTATGGGCGTTTTCACACGCACGATACCCATGATGTGTATTTTTTTAATTTTTTTACTACTTTTATTTTTTTTTCGAAAAGGGGGGTGATTTGAACTTTTATGTTTTTTTAATTTTTTTTAAACTTTATTTATTTATTTATTTATTTTAACTTTTTTATAGTTCCCATAGGGAACTATTACAAGCAATCATCTGATTGCTTATATCATAGACTCCAATGCATTAGCATTGTCTATCACATGTGCTCATCTAAAATCAAATGTATTTATTGATAACTAAGATAAAAATAAAATTCTCATACTAAAATCACATCATGATCAGATAATAAATGACGGTGGAAAGGAACAAGCACAAACAGACACAGACAATGCTGGGTGGAATCATGTAACATCCCAACACAGCTGAGTATATACATATGTTGTCACACAGATAAAGTGCCTAGTGCAAAAATAAATCAACCAAATAGTTCATAGTAACAACAGTGATTGGTGCAACCTCACATTGCACCAAGCTCCAACTGTGACCATATAAATAAATAATGTATATGAGGAATACCGACCAGTATGTCCGTCATCCCAACGTAACTTTCACCAAAATGGCTTCATTCCCTGATACATTTGATTTTAGATGAGCACATGTGTTAGTGTTTCTCTTTATTGTCGGGGTTTAGTGTATTTACCTAACACAGCAATCTAGGCGTATAGGAAAGTCTATGCAGCAGCCTCCTGTCATTGACTATGACAAGGGCTGCTGCATACATACTCCGGTTCCCCCGATCGCCACACGGAGGAGCCGGAGCAACACCGGAAGCGCGCGCTTCTGGTGTTTTAAGCCCTCGGATGCCATGGTCAGGATTGACCGCGGCATCCGAAGGGTTAAATGTCTGCAATCGGCATTACTGCTGGTCGCGGACATGAGCTGCGGGTGTCTTCTGTATCAGGAGCGGGCGCCATCTTTAAACACGCTGGGCGCGAAGGGGTTAAGAAGGGCCCACAAGTTCTCAATAGGGTTTAGGTCAGGTGAGGAAGAGAGCCATGTAATCCATGTAATTTACTGGCTAGCCATGCATTGGGGTACTTCGATGCATCCGATGGAGCATAGTCTTGCATAAAAATCAGGGTTTTCGTGAAAGATGCAGGCTTTTTCCTGTACCATTGCCTGAAGAAAGTGTCTTCTAAAAACTGGCAGTAGGTTTCTGAGTTGATTTTGAGTCTATCTTCAACACGATAAGGTCCAAATAGCTCATCCTTCATAATACCAGCCCATAGCAGTACCCCACCTCCACCTCTCTGGTGTCTGAAGTGGAGCTCTGTACCCGTTACTGATCCAGCCACAGGCTCATCCATCTGGTGTATCAAGAGTCGTTCTCATCTCATTGGTCCATAAAATCTTTGAAAGTCTGTCTTCAGATATTTCTTGGCCCAGTCTTGATGTTTCAACTTATGTGTCTTGTTCAGTGGTGGTCGGGTTTCAGGCTTTTTTACCTTGGCCCTGTCCCTGAGCACTAAACACCTTGTGCTTCTGGGCACTCCAGGGAGGCTGCAGTCCTGAAATATGACAGCACTGGAGGATAATGGGTTCCAGGTCACTTCACATTTGATTCTTCTCAAATATTTGGCAGTTAAGGCTTCGTTCATATCACTGTTCAGCCTTTCTGTACAGAACGGAAAGGACAGATTCAGCACATAACTGAGCCGAACAGATCCTAAGGACCCTATAATCCCCTATTAGGTTTGAGCGGAGACAAAAGTTTTGCATGTAGGGCTTTTGTCTCCGCTTCAAAAATCTTCCTCTGAGAGGAAACCTAACGGACCACATTATAGTCTATGGGGTCCATTAGGCTCCGTTCGGCTCAGTTATGTGCCAAATCCGTCCTTTCCGTTCTCCTGCTCCTAAACAGAGTAGGAGAACGGAGAGGCTGAACGGTGATGTGAACGAAGCCTAACTTGCATATTTTTTTCTCAACATGTTTCTTGCGACCCTGTTGACTATTTGCAACAAAGTGTTTAATGGTCCTGTGATCACGTCCCAATCTCTTAGCAATTTCAAGAGTGTTGCATCCCTCTGAAAGACTTTTAACAATTTAGAGTTAAAAGAGTCAGATAAATCACTTTTTTGGCCCAACTTGCAGAGGAAAACAAGCTGCCTAATAATTATAATTATGCACACCTTCATATAGGGTCTTTATCTCCTAAGGCCACACCCTCCCTCATTACACAAATACACTTCACCTGATATGCTTCAATCTAATAGGCATTAAAGTTTATTCAGCTTGGATTTGAAAAATATTTATAAAAATGATGGTTTGGTCAAAATACTCACTTATCTAATTGTGCGCACTGTGTAATAAAAAAAATCTCTTTCTACTGCCATTCCAGGTTTGCAAGTTTATAAAGTACAAGAGCATCACATTAGTGACTGCAAGAAGTTTATGGGCATATGTTTGCAAAGGCAAAAGGTAAACGGACAATTTATCATCTGTTGTTCCACAAAAGATATGACATCATAAAAAATACCTGTGTGTTTTTAGGCTTTTAGGCTATGTAATAATTATCCAATATTTCAAGAACATATCATGCATGTTTATAATTGCAAACAAAACCCTAAAGCAAACCAATTAGAGTAGTTAAGCAAGCACATATTTGTATTCTTACATTGACACCTCACCTTTTTAAGCACACAAGAAGAAGCAGAGACCGGACCAGTATATCCCAGTTAATTCCAAAATAGATTTGCTCTTATCATAGTGTTCTGACAAAGACTGTTTGAATACCTTCTTTACGACAAGGTTGTGTCATATGTAATTACTACTGTTACTTGAGCACTGTTATTAGGCTGGATTCACAAACATGGCGTTTTTCTAAAAAGGCCACAATTTATTGGCATTTTTTTGTGGCCAGATATTACTCAAACCCTTTCCATGCCAAGAACATATCTCCTACATGCTTGCAAGGTGACACTTGAGTAGCCAAGCGCGTATCACATACTTCTTTGCTATGGATAGCAGCTTCTATACTGATGTAATGTCTTCCTTCATCTTGTAGATTGTAAGCCCTCACAGACAGAGTCCTCCCTACATCTGTACCAGTTTGTAACTCATCTTGTTAATATTTAATATACTTACTTTTGTATTTTGTATTTTACACCTTTTTCATATGTACAGTACCCTAACAATCTAAGATTTAAAACAAGACCAATTGAGTAGCAGCCATTAGAACTGTGATCCCAGTGAGAGCTGCATATACAGTACCTGCAGCTTTCACTCCTGCCCCTAATGCTAAAGGTTGTATCTCTGGATGTTAGACAGATAGCATTGTGATCCCTGTCTTGTTTTAAAGATTAGATTGTCAGCTTTAAAACAAGACCTAGTGGACATCTCTTTTCCTCCACCCCTTCAGCCAGCTGTGCTCTCATCTAACACGAAGGAGAAGAGGGGAGGCTGGTGGGAGACGTCCTGAAATGATGCAGGGAGAAGAGAATTAGATCCTCTCCTCCCTGTATAGTTGTACATGATGTTATAAACAATGTCACTCTTACTCAAAAAGTGTGGTGGTGCCAAGGGGACGGATTGAGAAGCCAGACAATTTCAGTATAAAATACCATGGCACTCAATACATGCATCAATAAGTGTGGGGTAACTCATGAAAAAGAAAGTTTAAAGGGAACCTGTCAGCTCTGAAACACCCTCCAAACTAGAGTAAGTGGTGTATAGTGTAAGGGACGTCGAGTCCGGTTATGTAATTCTTATCTTCATACTCACTTCCATTCCGACACTGTGCTCCCACAAATCAGCAAAAAAATCACTCATTTTACTGCTGGTTTGTGGGAGCACAGCGTCGGAATGGAAGTGAGTATGAAGATAAAACTTACATATTCGGATTCAGCATTACTTACACTATACACCGCTTACTCTAGTTCAGGGGGTGTTTCGGAGATGACAGGTTCCCTTTAAGTAATTTATTGACCTTCCTTAGTAATATGAGACTGGACCAGTGCCTCCATGTCCTCCAGCTTTCAGCCACAGTCTCATGTTGCAGAGGAAGGTCAGTAAATGACTAAATTCCTTTTTCATGAGTGGCTGGATACTATGAATATATAAAAACATTTTGGATCACACTGGATTTTGTACAATTGAAGAAATCTTATTGATGCATATATTGACTGCCATGGTATTTTCTTCTATAGCCGTACATAACCTCAGGGGGAAGGTAACATAGACTTTTGTGCATTGTTTCAATCCCCCTTCCCCAGTCAATCAGAGAGCATACTTGCTCTTTGATTGTTACACATGAGGGGGAGGTATTTTTTCCAGAAAAGGAGTGAGTTGATGAGCGCTTGGTTATCTAATCACCCGTAGGTCATTTTTTGGTGCAATAGCATCCAGATCACAAACACACAAACATCAATAATGTTTACATTACTCTATCCCTATCTTATCTACAGCAGATCTTTAAAATAAAATATACAGATCTCTTCTGTAGGGATACCCATTACACTCTGCATTAATAGTGATAATGATTAATACTAGAGAATTGAAAATCTTTTCCATCTTTCAAAAATATATCAATCAGAGAAGACATTTTGACTCTTTTATAATTACCATAATATAGGAACAATGCCTAAACCTAATATATAGTATTAATTAAGGCCATTTGAAAATGAACACACATACACATACAGAGAGAAATAATTTAAGGTACAGAATTTCAGCATCAATTTAGATATGTAATTTTTAATATAATATACATTGTGCAAAATACAGAAAACACTTAAAATTTCTTTTTTTCTGTCATATAGAGACATTAGTATTTCAGCCCTACTTTACTTAAACATTCAGCCAGGAGGGCAAAGGTGAAGAGCAGGGTTTTCTATGAGTCTGCATCAACTCATAGGTCAGTAGGCCTATCACTGAGTTACGTGCTACTCTCCGTGCTGCTGTCACTTTTCTGTGGTTGCAAAACTGCTGATTATTTACTGGTATTTGCTAAGTAATGATCAAACTGAAACATACTGTGGATATTGTCCTTAGTGAACTTAGAGGTGGAAGACCAAGCTGAGTGACAAACAGCATTGCTCTTTACATTGCCTTGTGATTAGAGATGAGCGAGCATACTCGTCTGAGTATTAGGGTACTCGTAAGTGCTCGCTACTCGGACCAGTAACTCGCCATGCTCGAGGAAATGGCATCTCCCGCCTTTTGAATTTTTGGCGGCTATAATCTCAGCCAATCACAAGCCAGGAGACTCTGCGGTACACCCAGCATCACATGGGGCCCTTATATGTCGATAGCAGGGGTTGGCTGGCCTGATCAGGTGACCCTGGATGCCGTTAGGGACAGATCTGCAGTGTGATACAGGGAGAGTGTCAGGGTGTTCTAATAGATTTGTGTTAGGCAGGAGTGATTCTAAAAGAACCCAACAGCCCTTGTTAGGGCTACAAGACCCTTTTTTTTTATCTGCTTGTGGCTGGGCTTGCTGGCACTAGTAGTGCAGATACCGCCATATTTGCAGCATTTTGCAGGGAGACTGGAAAAAGTTTATTTTTTGACTTTCAGTGACACACATCCATTTCAAACAGCTAAGTGGGACAATTTTTTTGTGTTTCATTGAAATAGGCACAGTCTGCAGAAGATTTTTTTCTGTTTAACTGATAGATAGTGGAAGTCACAGTACAAAATCCTTTTGTTTGCTCTCAGTGATACAAATCCATTTCATACAGCAGTGTGGAACCATTCTGTGTGTCCCCAATCCGTATTTTCTGTCCAGGCGACCCATACTGTATGTCACGTAATCAAATACGGTCTTTTGCTCTCACTGATACAGCTACATTAGAAAAATCTCTGTGCGACATTTGTCTGGGTTGCAGTGAAAATAGCCACAGTCAGCAGGGGCTGAGTTTGCTCTCTGATATATTCTGCACGTCACGTAAAAAAAAGAACAAAAAAGCGTTTTGTTTTTTTTAATCTCAGTGATACAAATCCATTTCATACAGCTGTGTGGAACCATTCTGTGTGTCACAGTTCAGCTGTCCAGTCACCACAAACCACAATTTGTATTTTCTGTCCAGGTGACCCATACTGTACGTCACGTAATCAAATACGGTCTTTTGCTCTCACTGATACAGCTACATTAGAAAAATCTCTGTGCGTCATTTGTCTGGGTTGCACTTAAGCAGACCAAGTCTGCCTAATCTAATAGTTTCAGTGTAATTGCTCCATACTGCACGGTAAGTAATAAAATACGTAATTTTGCTCTAACTTATCCACCTATATATTAACTTGTTCAAGTTTGTGGGTTTCAGTACAGCAGGCCCATTTTTTTTGTTTTGGTATATATAATACACTTATATACAGAAAATGTTGAACCCCAGGGCTAAGGGTCGAGGAGAGGACGAGGGCGTGGGCATTCAATTACTGCAGGGGGCAGATGCCGTGGTCCTGGGCAGGGTGAGACAGTACCTGCTGATGAGGGAGCAGGGGAACGCCGCAGAGCTACACTCCCTAGCTTCATGTCTGAACTTACAGGGACACGTGGTAGAGCACTGTTGAAACAGTGAGAACAGGTGATGTCGTGGATTGCGGACAATGCTTCAAGTAATTTGTCCACCAGTCAGTCTTCCACGCAGTCCACCCACGTTACCCAAGGGAGCACTCCTCTGGCTCCTCCACCTCAACCTCCTTCCCCCCAGTCTGCCCCCTCCCAGGAAAATTTGGAATGCGATCCGGCATACTCTGAGGAACTGTTTTCTGGACCCTTCCCAGAGTCACAAACCACTTCTCAGGTTGCTGCTGACCTCTTTCCCGATGCCCAAGTTTTCCAACTGTCGCAGTCTGTGGGTTGATGACATTGTTGACTTAGTGGAAGAAGTGTGTAAAGAGGTGTCGGACGATGAGGAGACACGGTTGTCAGACAGTGGTGAAGTTGTTGTCAGGGCAGGAAGTCCAAGGGGGGAGCAGACTGAGGAATCGGAGGATGACGAGGTGACTGACCCAAGCTGGTTGATAAGCGAGTGAAGACAGTGCTTCTGAGGCGGAGGCGAGTGCTGCACCAGAACAGGTTGGAAGAGGCAGTGGTGTGGCCAGAGGGAGAAGCAGGGCCAGAGCTGGTGCATCAGCAGCAACTGTTCCACGTAGTGAAGCTCCCGTGGCGAGGCCTAGATGTTCGCAAGTCTGGAGGTTCTTTAAAGAAATTGAGGATGACCGACGGACTGTGGTGTGCAACCTGTGCCACACCAGGATCAGCAGGGGTGCCACCACTACTAGCCTAACCACCACCAGCATGCGCAGGCATATGAGTGCTAAACACCCCACTCAATGGAACCAAGGCCATTCACCTCCTGCGGGTCCCACCACTGCTCCTTCCCCTGTGTCACTCGCTGCCTCTGCTAGTCAACCCCCTGCCCAGGACCCTGGCACGAGCGCCTCCCGCCGGAAAACCACACCTTCGCCTCCACGATCCTCCACAGCATCCACCAATGTGTCCCTGCGCTGCGTTCAGCTGTCTTTACAGCAGACGCTGGAGCGCAAGAGGAAATACAGTTCCACCCACCCACATGCCCAAGCCCTCAACGTCCACATCTCCAAATTGCTGAGCCTGGAGATGCTGCCCTATAGGCTGGTAGAGACCGAGGCCTTTCGCAACCTCATGGCGGTGGCTGCCCCTCAGTATTCGGTCCCCAGCCGACACAATTTCCCGATGTGCCGTTCCAGCCCTACACCAGCACGTGTCACAGAACATCATCCGTGCCCTGACCAACGCTGTTTCTGAGAAGGTCCACCTAACCACGGACACGTGGACAAGTGCTGCCGGGCAGGGACACTATATATCACTGACGGCACATTGGGTTAACTTGGTGGAGGCTGGGACCGAGTCTGACCCTGGGACCGCTCATGTACTGCCCACACCGAGGATTGCGGGGCCTACCTCGGTCACGGTCTCTCAGACGTACTATGCCTCCTCCTCCTCCGAATTACCATCCGTGGGCACGGCGCCTTCAGTTGGTAGCTCTAGGCACAGCAGCAGTGCCGTGGGTAAGCGCAAGCAGGCGGTGCTCAAACTGCTGAGCTTAGGTGACAAAAGGCACACCGCCCAAGAACTATTACAGGGCATCACGGCGCAGACCGATCTGTGGCTGGCACCGCTGAACCTCAAGCCAGGCATGGTTGTGTGTGACAATGGGCGTAACCTGGTGGCGGCTCTGCAACTTGGCAGACTGACACATGTGCCATGCCTGGGCCCACGTGTTCAATCTCATAGTTCAGCGGTTCCTCAAGACATACCCCAATCTGTCTGATTTGCTCACCAAGGTGCGCCGCATCTGTGCGCATTTCCGCAAGTAGATGCTGCCACTCTCAGGGCAGCGCAGCACCGCCTACAACTGCCCGCTCACCGACTGTTGTGCGACGTGCCCACACGATGGAATTTGACATTAAACATGTTATCCAGAGTTTACCAGCAGCGCAGAGCGATTGTAGACTGCCAGATGTCAACTTCCACCAGAACTGGTAGTCAGGTCAGTCAGCTTCCTCAAGTCTACAATGAGGAGTGGACGTGGATGTCTGATATCTGCCAGGTGTTGAGCAACTTTGAGGAGTCAACACAGATGGTCAGCGGCGATGCCGCCATTATCAGCCTCACCATCCCGCTGCTTTGCCTGTTGAAAAATTCACTGCTCAGCATGAAGTCGGAAGCTTTGCGCTTGTCACAAGAGACAGTGGAGGAAGATACGTCGCTTGATAGCCAGAGCACCCTCCTGTCTGTTTCTCAGCGTGTATCGGAGGAGGGGGATGAGGATGAGGAGGAAGAGGAGGAGAATGTCGGCGAGACAGAAGAGGGTACCAATGCTCAGTCCTTCTTAACTCTTGAGCGTGTATGGGCTGAAAGGAGGAGGAGGAGGAAATGGAGAGTCAGGCCATTGAGGAGAGGGAATTCTTGCGTGTTGGGACTCTGGCGCACATGGCAGACTTCATGTTAGGCTGCCTATCCCGTGACCCTCGCGTTAGAAGAATTTTTTCAAACACCGATTACTGGGTGTTCACTCTCCTGGACCCACGGTACAAGCAGAACCTTTCCACTCTCATCCCTGTAGAGGAAAGGAGTATGAGAGTGAATCAATATCAACAGGCCCTGGTGCACAAGCTGAAACAATCCTTCCCATCTGACGCTGCTAGCGGCAGAGGGCATGGTTCTGTGGGCCAAGTAGGGTGGGAGAGGAGGCGAGCAGGCAGCTTGTCCAGCACTGGCAGGGGAACGCTCTCCAAGGCCTTTGCCAGTTTTATTTCACCCCAGCAAGACACCGTCACCTGTCCCCTAGCTGACCATACCAACATCCGGACCGATCACTCTGCTCCATACAACTACTGGGTTTCAAAGCTGGACACGTGGCCTGAACTTGCGCTGTACGCCTTGGAGGTGCTGGCCTGCCCTGCCGCTAGCGTGTTGTCAGAGCAGGTATTCAGTGTAGCTGGTGGCGTCATCACCGATAAGCGTACACGCCTGTCAACTGACAGCGCTGACAGGCTGACGCCTATTAAAATGAACAAAGCCTGGATTTCACCGGAATTCAAATCTCCTCCGGGGGAAAGCAGCTAAAGATTAACATTACTTATGTATCCGATTCCTCTTCTCTACTCCTCCTCTTCCTCCTTGTCGTCTTTGCCTAACGCTGACCCAAAACGCAATTTTTTAGAGGGCCAACTGGCACTCTTTTACGACAATTTTTCCGGAGGGCCCCCTACAGGCCCTCTCTCCAAACAATTTTTCCGGAGGGCCACCTACAGGCCCTCTCTCTAAACAATTTTTCCGGAGGGCCACCTACAGGCCCTCTCTCCAAACAATTTTTCCGCAGTGTCAACTACAGACACTGTAAAACAATGTTTCAGGAGCGTCAAACAGACAGTCCAAAACAATTTTTCAGGAGGCGCAAGTACCGACATTTAAAAAAAAATTTTTTTGCTGAGGGTCGACTTTATGTACTCCGAAAAGAAAAATTTTTTTGGAGGCTCAACAAAAGCCATTTCACTGCATTCTCAGTCGGACAAAGTCATTGGTGGTGTAACCGCCATGCTGCGTCAGGCTAAATTTTTGGGTGGCTCACCTGCTACCTCATCTAACTTGGTCACTTGTTGGTGTCACTGCCATGCTGTGTCAGGTTTATGCCTGCATCGTGTGGCTGGGGATAGGAGAGCAGTGCCAGCATGGGCATGGGTGATGGACCTTCGTTGCACCTAGTTGGGTGCTTCCCTAACATGTGATGGGCATGTGCCTCGCCTTTCTTGGTCTGGGTGAGCACAATTGCCATGAGGGTAACCACCTGGCTGTTTCAGGAGAATTTGGGGTAATGGTGGGATTAGGCAGCCTCAGAGGCATCCATGCATGCTGCCCCTGCTGTTTCCTGTCCATTTCCGTGGTGTTTCCATCATTTTCTGATGTTTCCAGGTTTTCACCCAGCCTTCCCTAGGCCGAGTCTTAGTCCCCTGCAAAAAATGCTCGAGTCTCCCATTGACTTCAATGGGGTTCGTTACTCGAAACGAGCACCCGAGCATCCGGAAAAGTTCGTCTCGAATAACGAGCACCCAAGCATTTTAGTGCTCGCTCATCTCTACTTGTGATCTCTCATCTCACTAAGAGTTTTGTAATTGCCATTTAAGATAATAGTAAGTTAAAGATTACAATAACTTAAAGAAATAAGTCACCATAGCAAACTGCTCTTTTTGCCAGGGAAAGTTACCGCCATCCAGGCATTTTGCCTGCAGTGGCAGCTGTAAGGAAAATGTAGAATTACTTTATGGAAGTAATGCCTATCATAGGTGACCCCTCTTCTATGATATGGATTCAGCGCGCCAGCCTGCAGGGGAGGTGTGAGACCAGAGAGGGTGAGGAGGATAGTAGTAATCACGGTGGCTATGTCACGGCAAGCCAATTATGTGCCTCATCCTTATTGCGCCGCTGGTCTCCGGTCTCTAGCTCTGAACAGGAACACGGCCAGCGTCCTCGTTTCCCCTAGCAACCAGGGGAGGGGAGGACCCAGCGACGTGTGCTTCATAAGCATGGCCAGCTTCCTCCATCCCCTGGACAACAAGCAGCAGGGGAGCTGAGCGCCGACGCCCATGAGTCAGCGCTCATGTGTTTTGAAGTTTCTGGTTTGGGTCACGTGACGCTCGCCACGTCACATGACTAGTGTTGAGCGAGCACCTCTGTGCTCGTATGCTTGGGTGCTCTGGCCGAGCACTAGGGGTTGCTCGAGTGCTCAGCCGAGCACCTGAGCATAATGTTAGTCAATGGAAGAGGGGAGGGTGTCTGGTTAATAGAAAAAGGTCAGAATCTCAATTTCTCCTCTTTTACTCCTTTCACTCGTAAAAGTATGCTAATTAACTGAATTTTTACGCATTAGCGCACAATGCGTACGCATTAGCATACAAATTTGGACGCATTAGCATACAAATTTGGACGCATTCGCGTACAAATCAACATTACAGTGCGAGGAAGAGACTCGAGCATTGCGGCCGAACACCGAGCGGACCCGAGCGTAGGCATGCTCGGCCAAACAGCAAATTCGGCTGAGCATGCTCGCTCAACACTACACATGACCCATCTGCTGGGCCTATTTAAGCAGGCAGCCTGCTGGACACAGGTTGCCTGTGATTGGTCTTACTACCTGAGTGTGTGTTTGCTTCAGAGACTTGTGTTTGTGACTTTGGCTTTGTTGTGTGACTACTCTCTCAGTTCTCCCCTTGTACTGCGTTCTCTCCCGACTTGACCTCGGCATGTTATTGGACTGTGCTTTTGGTTTCTCCTCTGTGTACCTAGCGATCTCCTGGTTCTGACCTTGGCTGTACGACTTGTCTTTGGTCCGTGATTTGTTTATTGTTTTGTCCTGTTTAACCCTTCCCTGTACACCCCTGCACTTATTTATGCTAGGGTTTGCCACCCAGTTATGTGCCATTACCTAGGACGGGCAGTGTAAGTAGGTAGGCAAAGAGGTGGGGCTCAAGTCAGGGCTCACTTTACCCCTGTCGTGACAGAAATACCGACCCTTACCGCCATGGAACCGATGCGAATCCTTACTGACCAGATACAATATGGCCCAGATGATACAAGATCTGGCAGAAAGACTCCAGCATCAGGAGCAGCTTCAGACCACACCTGTAGCTGCTTCCACCATTCAAAATTAGAACCCCATGTTAAACTGCCTGACCGTTTTTCGGGGGATCGAAAATTTTTTGTCAATTTTAAAGACAGTTGTAAATTCTACTTTCGTCTATGTCCTCACTCCTCGGGCTCTGAGCGGTAGAGAGTCGGGATTATAATTTCGCTGTTGCAGGGAGAACAGCAAGAGTGGGCCCTTTCGCTTCTCTCAGACTCTCCCTGTTTGTCGTCTGTGGAAGTATTTTTTCATGCCTTAGGTCTTCTCTATGACGAACCTGATAAGGCCGCAGTTGCTGAGAACCAACTCAGATCTCTCTGTCAAGGTAATCGTCCAGTCGAGGACTACTGCACAGAATTTCGGAAATGATGTGTTCCCTCAGGCTGGAATGATCCAGTGTTAAAAAGTCAGTTCAGGTTGGGACTTTCTGAGGACCTCAAGGACTTGTTAGTAAGTTATCCCTCTCCTTAGACTCGACTATGACGTTAGCTATCAGACTGGACCGACGGTTACGTGAAAGACAGAGAGAACGTCTGACTTCTAATACTACTCAAATAGTTGCCCCAGTTTTGGTCCAACCCAATCAAACAGAACCATTTGTAGTGGAAGTAGATGCCTCTGAGGATGGAGTGGGGGCAGTTTTATCCCAGGGGTCTCCCACTTTCACTAACCTCAAACCATGTGCCTTCTTTTCACGTAAATTCTCTTCTGCCGAGAGAAATTATGATATTGGTAATAGGGAGTTACTCGCGATTAAATGGGCTTTTGAGGAATGGCGCCATTTTTTAGAGGGGGCTTTCCACCGTGTTACGGTTCTTACAGACCACAAAAACTTGCTGTTTATTGAATCTGCTAAACGTTTGAACCCTTGGCAGGCTAGATTGGCTTTGTTTTTTACCTGTTTTGATTTTTGCGTTACTTTCAGGCCAGGAAGTAAAAATGTCAAGGCTGATGCTTTGTCCCAAAGCTTCCATGCTGTTCAGCCTCCTGATACCCCTCCTGAACCCATTTTGCCAGCAAATACCATTGTGGCTGCCACTACTTCTGATCTAACCGCTGAAATCTCTGCTCAACAACACCTGGCTCACCCTGATTCTCCCAGATATAAGTGGTTTGTCCCTGTTCACCTACGTTTTCGACTTCTGGGTGAGTGCCATAACTCCGTTTTAAGTGGACATCCGGGCATAAATGCCACCAACGAGCTCGTTTCTAGACATTATAGGTCGCCCTCGTTATCTAGAGACATTCAGGTGTTTGTGTCTTCTTGTGAAACCTGTGCCAGGTCCAAGAATCCTATGACACGACCGGTGGGTGAGTTACATCCTTTACCTATTCCTGATAGACCATGGTCCCATGTGTCTATGGATTTTATTACCGACCTGCCTTGTTCCGAGGGTAATACTGTGGTGTGGGTAGTGGTTGATAGATTTAGCAAGATGTGCCACTTTATTCCGTTGTCTAAATTACCCAATGCTAAGACCTTGGCATCTCTATTTATTGATCATATAATAAGACTTCATGGTATCCCTGAAAATATTGTATCTGATAGAGGCGTTCAGCTTATCTCTAAGTTTTGGACGGCCTTTTGTCGTAAGATTAATATTTCCCTGTCTTTTTCGTCGGCCTTTCACCCGGAAACCGACGGCCAAACTGAACACCTAAATCAGTCATTGGAGCAGTATATTAGATGTTATGTTGCCGATAATCAACATTTATGGATTAAGTATTTATCTCTTGCTGAGTTTGCTATTAATAATCAAGTGAATTCGTCCACTGGTATGTCGCTGTTTTTCTGTAACCTGGGGTTTCACCCACAATTTGGCTCCTTTTCTTCTTCTGCCTCTTTGGTTCCAGAGACTAACCTCGTTGTTGAAAAACTGTGCACAGTTTGGGCCCAGGTTCAGGCGAACCTGAAAAAAGCCCAGAAAATTCAAAAAACGAAAGCAAACAAAAGGCGCTCACGAGGTGTTGATTTTAAAGTGGGGGATAGGGCATGGTTGTCAACAAAAAATCTAGGATTGAAGGTACCGTCAAATAAATTTGCCCCCCTGTTTCATTGGTCCATATGAGATAATACTTGTCATTAACCCAGTGTCTTTTAAGTTGCGCTTGCCCGACTCCTTTCGAATCCACAATGTGTTCCACAAATCATTGCTTAAAAGATATGTCGAACCAGTTTGTCCTGCTGAAGAGCCTCCGTCTCCAGTGGAAGTGGCAGGACAATTGGAACACGAAGTTTCTAGAGTCATGGATGTGAGAAAGGTGCGGAACTCATTTCAGTATTTGGTACACTGCAAGGGATTTGGTCCTGAAGAGCGGTCCTGGGTACCAGTCAGCAAGATGCATGCAGACTCTTTGATTAAGAAGTTTCACCTAGCGCACCCAGAGAAACCGGCCCCAGCGGGTAAGGGTCCGGTGGCCCTTTGTGAAGGAGGGGGTACTGTCACGGCGAGCCGGCGATGCGCCTCATCCTTACTGCGCTGCCGGTCTCCCGTGTCTAGCTCTGAACAGGAACACGGACGGCATCCTCGTTTCCCCTAGAAACCAGGGGAGGGGAGGACCCAGCGATGCGTGCTTCATAAGCACGGCCAGCTTCCTCCATCCCCTGGACAACAAGCAGCAGGGGAGATGAGTGCCGACGCCCATGAGTCAGCGCTCATGTGTTTTGAAGTTTCTGATTTGGGTCACGTGGCGCTGGCCACGTCATATGACCCATCTGCTGGGCCTATTTAAGCAGGCAGCCTGCTGGCCACAGGTTGCCTGTGATTGGTCTTACTACCTGAGTGTGTGTTTGCTTCAGAGACTTGTGTTTGTGACTTTGGCTTTGTTGTGTGACTACTCTCTCGGTTCTCCCCTTGTGCTGCGTTCTCTCTTGGCTTGACCTCAGTGTTTTATTGGACTGTGCTTTTGGTCTCTCCTCTCCCTGTACCTAGCGATCTCCTGGTTCTGACCTTGGCTGTATGACTTGTCTGTGGTTCGTGATTTGTTTATTGTTTCGTCTTGTTTAACCCTTCCCTGTACGCCCCTGAACTTATTTAGGCTAGGGTTTTCCACCCAGTTACGCGCCGTTACCTAGGACAGGCCATGTAAGTAGGTAGGGACAGAGGTGGGGCTCAAGTCAGGGCTCACTTTACCCCTGTCGTGACAGGCTAGTCCTGCTCCAGCTCTCCTCCAGGCCATGCGTGCAGTAATGGGAGGATCACAGCCTTTCTTCCCCTCGGGCACACCCTGGACTTGGGGGCTCCTGCCTGGTGGTGGCTGGGGTGCCCTTGATGGCAGATGGATGAATGGGTAACAAGTGCAAGGTAGGAGGACAGTGGAGGGGCCAGCGGATAAGGAAGCCAGTGATCAGGCCAGATTGGTTACAGCAGATAACAGTCTTTTTACTGAAGATGAAGAGTGCCACATTTTTAGTGGTAAAGAAAATACCATAGAAAATTTGCTAGTGAATAATGGTATATATGAATATGGGTTGTCTTTATATCACAACCCCTGTAAGGATTCTTATTCCATGATGTCCCAGGCGTCATAGTCTATGCCCCCCCCCTTCCACAGCAGCACTTACCTTTCACATCCAGGGCCTCCAGGTGATGTCTTCTCTGTCATCATCTTCGGTCCGGACAACTTCTCTCAGCCGCCTCGTCTCTGCAGAGTGTGACACACAGACACCTTAGCTTCCTCACATTTCATCACCTCCCAACCTGGAGTCCCCACAGTGTTATCCTGCTGCTCGCTGTGCCCCCTGATACCCCAAAATACTATCCTGAAGAAATATCAGTGCCCGCCATAGTAATAGTGCTCCTCAAAGTCCCACCAATAGTAATTCCCTTCTAGAGTGCCCTTATCAGTAATACTGCCCCCTACAGTGCCCCCAACAGTCATAAAGCTCCCCAACAGTGCCCCCATCAGTAGAAAAGCCCTCCAGTATTAATAATACACTCACAGAGCCCCCAGTAGAAATAAAGCCCTCCTATTGTTCCCCCAGTGGTAATAAAGCTCTCTACAGACCCTTCAGTAGTAATATGGCCCCCTATTGTTCCCCTAGTGGTAATAAAGCTCTCTATAGACCCATCAGTAGTAATAAGATCCCCCATAAGGCTCTTAGTAGAAATAAGGTGGATCTATAAGTCCCTCCTATAGAGGCCCCAGTAGTAATAAGAACATCTATAATGTCCCCTGGATTTATAATACCCCTAAAGTGCCCCCAGTATTTATACTGCCCCTTACTGTTATAATGCCCCCTGTAGCTATATTCCTCCCTTTAGTGCCCTTAGCAATGATGATTCCTCAGCCCCTCCACCATACAGTCCCATGTAAATAAAATTATTTTCCCTCCCTCCGCCATAGAGTCCCATGTAAATAACATCACTCCCCCCCCTTCAGTCCCTCCAACATACAGTCCTGTCCCATGTAAATAACATCACTTCCCTCCCTTCAGCTCTTCCAACATACAGTCCCATATAAATAACATCACTCCCTCCGCAGCCACCTTCAACGTTCAGTCCCATGTAAATAACATCACTCTCTCCCTCAGCCCCCTCCAAAATTCACTCCCAAGAAATAACATCATCCCCTCCCACAGCCACCATCAACATACAGTCCCATGTAAATAACATCACTCCCTCCCACAGCCCCCTCCAACACAGTCCCATGTAAATAGCATCACCCACTGAACATTCAGTCCCATGTAAATAACATCCCTCTCTTCAGCCCTAACATACAGTCCCAGTTAAATAACTGCAACTCCCAGCATTACTCTGCCTTCACTTACCTCTCCTTATAGCAGACATCAGCAGAGTTTCTTCCCCTAGAGTTTCTTCACTCTTCACTGTGGAGCCTCTCCTGCACTGGTCACATGAGGACATGTGACCAGTGACATCATCGCAGGTCCTTCTCAGCTACTGCACCGATCACATGACCTGTGATGTCACCACAGGTCCTACACCTCATGCAGTGCTTTAGATTTGATTGCATTGCCGTCCTGAGGATGGCAATACAATTGTATCTAGCTGGCAGGCAGGACATTTGGGGCCTGAGCCTCTGATGTTTCCTCCCAGGCACCGAATGTTTTAGCCTAGCAATGACCCTGGCCTAAAAAATATGAAAAAAGTTAGAGCAGATTACTGATATCTTTTTAATAGCCAATAAATTTAGACTGTACCAATAACCATTTATGCTGTAAAACTTTTATTGCTTTACAAAGAAACCACCAGACTATTGCTGAACATACCAGCAGTTCCTAGGTTAACATACTCCCACTGTTGCTTGTGGTGGAAATGCTGTGATTTTTAGCACAGAAATAAATCATATGGCAGCCGTAGCTTTTAAACCAGGATGGATTTCTGCAATTTGAACAAGAGGAAGACTGACTCTTTCCTATATTCATGTCCTCTGATTATGATACATTCCAGACTTTGGTTTCAAAAACTGCATAAAAAAATTAAATAAAAAACAAAACATATCCTATATGCTCTTTGACAAAGTCCAAAAAAATGATACCTATCCTATAGGCTCTTTTACACAGGCCAAAAGAGCAGACAGTGATTGAATATGAACGTTCATAGGAATGTTTGTTCCCATTTAACAATGATCAGGAATATATGGGGTTGAATGAGCATTGCTACAATCATTCATCCTCATACAGTTTCATTATTTGTGAGCAGCACAGGACAATATGCAACCAGTTAACAAGGATTTTAGATGCTGCATTGAAATATGTGACCGCCAGATGAACAAACATTTCATAATCTGTTAGGTGTCACAAATGCTCATCTCCAATAATTGTCCTCGGTCTATGTAAAAGGGCCCCAACACAGAAACTGCATTGGAATGCCAATTCACAATACAATGTGAACAAACGCAGACTCAACCAGGACAAAAGGCACACTGAAGGGGATTTACTAATGAAAATGCGTCAGAGATCTGGGGAATTTGTGCCAAAACACTAGTACATGTTTTGTACCACATTTATTAACCTGCTTAGGCACATTTCTACCTTTTGTACAACTTGCCTGACTATGGGCAGTATCTTTTTGAAAAAGTGCACAGCTTGACAGAGTAGGATCCTGGCTTCAATTTGCATTGTACACCAAAAATGTGCCAAATTTATGGTGCATTTTTTTTGTTTAAACTAAGCAAACAAGTACAGTAGGTGGTGTTAAAGGAGTTATGCCATAATTGATGCAAAAATTAAAATCACACATCATGACGATCTCTTTCTCACAATGCTAGAACCAGCCTTGTACCTCACATGGATCCACAGATACCCTTATTCATTGCTCCAATTGCTCTGCTAGATTCTCTTTAGGATGGCGGCTCAGGGGTTGTGTCCTTTCTCAGGGGTATTCTCCTTTCTTCTGCAGCTCTCTCCATATCACAGCTCAGAGGTTGCGTCCTTTCTGCGACAACTTTCGCCCTGTAAATGTCAAAGCTTCTAACAATAGATAGGACTGGTGGCAGTTGAAGGGTGGAACTGAACATGTGTGGCCACCACAGTAGGTGGAGGTGCACATTACTATACAGATTAAACACCCGGGGGTGCTATTATAAGAAATTAAAGGGGTTTTACCATGAATAATGTAAATTAAAATCAGACTTCATATACAGTGGGGAAAAATGTATTTAGTCACCCATCAATTGTGCAAGTTCTCCCACTTAAAAAGATGAGAGAGGCCTGTAATTGACATCATAGGTAGACCTCAACTATGAGAGACAAAATGAGAAAACAAATCCAGAAAATCCCATTGTCTGATTTTTAAAGAATTTATTTGCAAATTGTGGTGGAAAATAAGTATTTGGTCAATAACAGAAGTTCACCTCAATACTTTGTTATATATCTTTTGTTTGCAATGACAGAGGTCAAACGTTTTCTGTAAGTCTTCACAAGGTTGGCACACACTGTTGCTGGTATGTTGGCACATTCTTCCATGCAGATCTCCTCTAGAGCAGTGATGTTTTGGGGCTGTCGCTGGGCAACATGGACTTTCAACTCCCTCCAAAGGTTTTCTATGGGGTTAAAATCTGGAGACTGGCTAGGCCACTCCAGGACCTTGAAATGCTTCTCACGAAGCCACTCCTTTGTTGCCCTGGCGGTGTGCTTGGGATCATTGTCATGCTGAAAGACCCAGCCACGTTTCATCTTCAATGCCCTTGCTGATGGAAGGGGGTTTGCACTCAAAATCTCACGATACATGGCCCCATTCATCCTTTCATATACACTGATCAGTCGTCCTGGTCCCTTTGCAGAGAAACAGCCCCAAAGCATGATGTTGCCACCCCCATGCTTCACAGTAGGTATGGTGTTCTTTGGATGCAGCTCAGCATTCACTCTCTTCCAGTTGTGTTTTTATCAAACAGTTCTACTTTGGTTTCATCTGACCATATGACATTCACCCAATACTCTTCTGGAACATCCGAATGCTCTCTAGCAAACTTTAGATGGGCCCGGATTTGTACTGGCTTAAGCAGGGGGACAGGTCTGACACTGCAGGATCTGAGTCCCTGGCGGCGTAGTGTGTTACTGACGGTAGCCTTTGTTACGTTGGTCCCAGCTTTCTGCAGGTCATTCACTAGGTTCCCCCCGTGTGGTTCTAGGATTTTTGCTCACAGTTCTTGTGATCATTTTGACCCCACGGGGTGAGATCATGCGTGGAGAGATTATCAGTGGACTTGTATGTCTTCCATTTTCTAATTATTGCTCCCACAGTTGATTTCTTCACACCAAGCTGCTTGCCTATTGCAGATTCAGTCTTCCCAGCCTGGTGCAGGTCTACAATTTTGTTTCTGGTGTCCTTCGAGAGCTCTTTGGTCTTCACCACAGTGGAGTTTGGAGTGTGACTGTTTGAGGTTGTGGACAGGTGTCTGTTATACTGATAACAAGTTCAAACAGGTGCCATTACTACAGGTAATGAGTGGAGGACAGAGGAGCCTCTTAAAGAAGAAGTTACAGGTCTGTGAGAGCCAGAAATCTTGCTTGCTTGTAGGTGACCAAATACTTATTTTCCACCACAATTTGCAAATAAATTCTTTAAAAATCAGACAATGTTATTTTCTGGATTTGTTTTCTCATAGTTGTGGTCTACCTATGATGTCAATTACAGGCCTCTCATCTTTTTAAGTGGGATAACTTGCACAATTGGTGGCTGACTAAATACTTTTTCTCCCACTGTAATGCATGAAAATCTCTTTCTAACAAAGCTAGAACCAGCCCTGTACCTCACATGGATCCAGAGATGTCCCCATTCATTGCTCTGCTAGATTTATGGCAAGCTGACAGCTCAGAGTAGTGTCCATGCTCTCCCTATCACAGCTCCGGAGGCAGTTTAAGCTTGAAACGGAGCATGTGTGGGCCATTTTGTAATTAAATGCAATTGCAAAAATATTCAGATCCAGATGCTGGTTTCAAAAGTGTAGAGTATTTTTTGTGAGCCAACCCCTTTAAACAGAATATTTCACAACTGGAGCATTTTGTAACAGAAATTGAATTATATTAAAATAACATATAATGGTGGCACAATCCCTTTCAGTTAGACTAGGCAGTCTATAGGTGCGCAGGATATATCAGCCAGCATCAGTAACTGTGATAAATCTGATGCTGTTTAAGATTATGGGAGAGATTTATTAACTTCCTACACCAGAAAACTGGCATAAAAAGTCCCAATCTGCGAGTTTGTGACTTTTTAAAAGCCATTTATGCAAAAAAAAATTGTGAAAATAATTGCATTTATACGGTGTCCTTGCCACTTTCCAAAAAAGGGGTGTGGATGGACGTGGTATAGGTGGGGCCATCAGCCTTGGCAGAATTATCATAATTTACACCAGTTTTCTGGCGTAAATGACGACTGAAATCTAAGCCAGCTAAGTGCAAGCGTTGCTTTCATTCTAGGCACACTGACTCATGAAAAATGAATTCATGATAAGGCATGTCCCTCATCATAAATTAGGCTCATCTTCCTGCAGCAAAGGGGATATCAAGACTAGCATCACTATTCTCTACCACAGAGTCATGAAATAACGTATTCAATAGAGATGAGCGAATCATTCAAAAGTTGCTTTGCAGAATATTCGCCGAATTTCTGACAAGATTCGTATTTAAACAAACTTATTCGTCGAATCTGCGTAAAAAAAATACACGCTTTTTGCAAACATTCCTGCTCAAATTACGTACGTACAGTCAGCGTAGTTAAAAGTACGCAATACGTAAGCATTAACGTACAAAAGTGCGTACGAATCCTTAGCGTACTATTGATGTGCGAATGCGTCATATGCACGAGGCTAGGCCACGGCGTACAATCTGTAGAGGCAGTCCATATGAACTAGAAAAATAAGGTGCTCACTGCTGCTAGCTATCAATAAGTGAATAATTTACTAAAAACACCCTACAATAAGTGCATAATGGGACACATTGCAGTACCAGAAAAAGAATACACACAATGGGCTAAAGTGCTGAACCATTAAAAACAGTGTAGCTAAAATACAGCAAAGACATAAGTATGCAAACATTTTAGTGCAATCAATTTCACATTTGCAAGCATAAAAGGCTCAGATATACGTTTGAGTCTCCCCTTATGGATCCTAGTTGGCATGATAAAACACTGTCTGGAACACATATTCCAAAATTCAATTGTAATCCACGTGAGGTAAAATTGTAATCCAAACAGGTAATGTGTAATCCACATGGATAATAGAGAATAGCAGCAAATAAAGAACCCTTTGGGCTCCCAAATAACCTGAGAAGGGGGTAAAAAGGAAAATGGGCGCATTTCGGCGCAACAGGGAAATTTCTGCAGAATGGGGGGAGTCCTGACAGCCATGCCCATCTGGGTGAGAGTCAAATGGGGGCAACACAAACTAAACAAAAACAACTGCCAACTAGCATCTCACCCGTCATGTGCAGTCCATGGTGTGGCTCCCATAGGTCCTCCTGCAGTGTCCTTGACACTGCCAGTAGTTGGGTTCCTCATATGAGGGACCTGAAGTCCTCCTTGCTCGAGCTGCTCCTGAAGCTCATCAGAGGACGCTCCTGCCTCTTGTTGGCCATGCTCGCTGCGGTGGTGGAACTCCAGTGCCCTCTTCTTCCTGAAGTTGGACTTGACCGGATCCGGGTGATGGTGACGCACGCTGCAGCCATTTTCGCTTTTCCGGATGCCCCTGCCGGGACAGCAGGGATAAGGACTTCCGGCTGCAGCAGTTCTGGAAAGGTTGCATCCAGGAAAGAAGCCCCAGAAGCTGCTGCTGGCTTCATCTTCCATAGCAGCTGGAATTGGTGGACCACCGTGGATTGGAAGGTGAACGATAACGTGGTCAGCTGACCCAGCTGTAAGGACTGTGGTGGTGGTGCTGGCAGTCCAGGAATCAGAGCAGTGCCGGGACTAGGCAGTTTGGTGCCCTAGGCAAAGTAGTCAAATGGCGCCCCCCAAATGCCCATTATTATAAGCCCCTTCTAAATATAATAGGCCACTCCCAGCAAACACTGTACAGCTGAAATGATATTGTTGAGTCCCTCCTGTACACATCATACAGAGAGGGGAGGACGTGTCCTGGCTGCACTGCCTGCCTCACATTATACAATAGACAACAGCAGGCTACAGCAAGGAAGCTCCTTCCCTCTCCTCAGATCCTGCTCAAGGCCTGTGGTTCCCCACCACCATCTGCCACCCACCTGTGACCTGCTGCCCCCCTTGGCTGTCCTCACCCAGCTCTGAATCCTCCTTCTGCAAATGGCAGAGGGAGGAGCCGGAGCATATCCTCTTCCACATAGTGCCCCATACCTCTTACATCCAGTGATGTCACCTTTGTTGTAGACGTTCTCTTTCCTCATCTTCTCCATTCGGACCAGACCGCCATGAAGATTTTTCAGCCATCTCTCGTATCTGCAGAGATACAAACAGACATTAGTTTCCCACATTTCCATCATCTTCACATCTTCTGAACACCTCATCCTGCCACCCCCAATACTGTGCCCCCTAATACTATACTGCAAAAACTGTCCCCTGAAAAATACAGTACAGTACAGTACTTACCCCTCCTCCTGCTTGCCGGCGCTGCTGTGTCCTGACTGCCTGCAGCGTCAGGACGTACAGAGTGCCCTCTGACCTGACGCTGCAGGAGGTCAGGTGACTTCAGCGTGGGCCCCTGGAAGAGGAGAGAGCGGGGACACAGCCAGGACCAGAGGTAAGTTTTTTTTTTTTTCTTGTCTGATCTGAGGTCTGAAGTGGGGGCCAAAAAGGGATCTGGACAGAGTGGGGGATCTGAAAAGGTGGGGACAGAATGGGGGGATCTGAAAAGTGGCAACACAATGGGGGGATCTGAAATGGTGGGGACACAATGGGGGGGTCTGAAATGGTGGGACAGAATGGGGGGGTTCTGAAAAGTGGCAACAGAATGGGGGGATCTGAAATGGTGGGACAGAATGGGGGGTCTGAAATTGTGGGACAGAATGGGGGGGGTCTGAAATGGTGGGACAGAATGGGGGGGTCTGAAATGGTGGGACAGAATGGGGGGGTCTGAAATGGTGGAACAGAATGGGGGGATCTGAAATGGTGGGACAGAATGGGGGGATCTGAAATGGTGGGACAGAAATGGGGACCAGAAAGGGGGGTCTAAAATGGGGGCCAGAAAAGGGGTTCTGACATGGGGCCAGAAGGGGGGGGGGTCTGACATGGGCCCCAGAAGGAGAGTTCTATATGGGGGCCACAAGAGTATGATATGGGGCCAGAAGGGGGGGTATGATTGGGGATCTAATTAGGGGTCTGAAGGAGGTCTGATTAGGGGCCTGAAGGGTCTGACTAGGGGTCTAGAGGGGTCTGATTGGGGGTCTGGAGGCCTAATGAGGGTCTGATATGGGGTCTGGAAGTCTAATGAGGGTCTGATTGGGGCTTTGGAGGTCTAATGAGGGTCAGATAGGGGGTCTGGTGGTCTAATGAGGGTCTGATTGGGGGTCTGGAGGCCTAATGAGGGTCTGATAGGGGGTCTGGGGGTCTAATGAGGGTCTGATTGGGGCTTTGGAGGTCTAATGAGGGTCTGATATGGGAGTTTGGAGGTCTAATGGGGGTCTGGAGATGGGGGGTCTCATCTGGGGTTTGATATGGGGATCTGATCTGAAAGGTAAGGGGGGTACTGTTTTTCTGTGTGGTGCCAGTATTTTCAGGGGGGCTGTTTCTGTAGTATAGTATGGGGCGGGCAGGGTGAGATGTGGAGAAGATGAGAGGATGATGGAAAAGTAGGAAAGTAAGATGTCTGTTTGTTGAACTCTTCAGAAACAAGGCATGGCTGAAAGAAGTCACCATGGCGGTCTGGTCTGACAGAAGAAGAGGAAAGAAAACGTCATCAGAGAAGAGAAGTCACTGGATGTAAGAGGTACATATGTGGTGCTGTATGACCCTGTATGCTCTGTAGTGCTGTATGAAATGTTTTCCAAGTCTGTCTTTGAAGGGGTTGTCTTTTTTTTTTTTTTTTGTACGAGCGCTGCTTTCTCTGCTCTGTTCACTGCTCTTCACTGCAAATTCTATGGCGAGCAGGTGAACAGAGCAGAGAAAGCAGCTCTCATATGAGCTCTGCTCTCTCTTCAAACAGCTGATCGTCAGGGTGCCGGAGGACCCCAGTCGATCTGATATTGATGACCTATAGTGAGGATAGGTCATTAGTAGTAAAAAGAGGACAACCCCTTTAACAGTAGGACTGGAGGGAAGGGATTAGGTTGAGAATTTGGCATGGGGGGGTGCGTTTCAATATTTGCCTTGGGCATCAGAAAAGCTAGGTGCACCAGCGGCAGGTGGGGGGGGTACAGACTGAGGGCAGTTGGGTGTATGGGGATGGTGGGGTAGTTGGGCGGGGGTTAATTGGCTTGGCAGAGGACCATTTTCAGTATCCAGGGGGTTGGGGGGGAGGATAGGTCACTGTAATAAGTCCAGGAGGAGGCTACTATGGGAGGTGGGGTAACAAGGCTACTATGGGGTTGGGGGGCTACTGAGGAGAGACTACTATGCTACTGTGGGGGGAGGAGGCTACTATGGGGGGTAAGGGGGCTACTATGGGGGGTGGGGTAACGAGGAGAGGCTACTATGAGGTGGGGGGTGAGAAGAGGCTACTATGGGGGGTGGGGTAATGAGGAGAGGCTACTATGAGGTGGAGGGGTGAGAAAAGGCTACTATGGGGGGTGGGGTAACGAGGAGAAGCTACTATGAGGTGGGGGGGTGAGAAGAGGCTACTATGGGGGGTGGGGGTAACAAGGCTACTATGGGGTGGGGGGTTCTAAGGAGAGGCTACTATGCTACTGTGGGGGGAGGAGGCTACTATGGGGTGGGGGGGACTGAGGAGAGGCTACTATGCTACTGTGGGGTGAGGGGGCTACTATGGGGTGGGGGGCTGAGGAGAGGCTACTATTTGGGGGCGTGGGGGAATGGGTCACGTTGGGGGGGGGGACGTCATCACAGGGAGTGCCTAGGGCAGCATGAACCCTAAATACGGCCCTGATAGTGCCCCCATAATGTGCCTGTAAAAAATGCCCCTTTAGAGCCACCAGATTCCCCCATAGTGCCCCCAAATGATGCCCCTATAGTGCTCCACTCCCCCATACTGCCCCCAAATAATGCCACCAGATGCCCCATAGTGCCGCTCTTCCCTATAGTGTCTTCCATGTGCCTATAAAAAATGCCCCCTTATTGCCACCAGACGCCATAGTGCCCCCATAATGTGCCAACAAAAAAGCCCTCTTTAGAGCCCTCATAGTGCTCCCCTCCCTCATAGTGCTCCTATAGTGCCACCAGATGCCCCATAGTCCAGCTCTCCCCTATATTGCCCCCCATAATGTGCCCAAAAAAAGGCCCCCAGATGCCCCCACAGTGCTCCTCTCCCCCATGGTGCCCCCCTCCCCCCTTAATGTGCCAGTAAGAAATGCCCCAGTAAATGGGCCAGTGTGTCCCGCGCTGTGTGCTGCCCGGCTCAGGCGGCACGATGATAATGACGTCATCGCGCTGCCTGAGTTGGCCTCTGATAGGCCGCAGCCATTAGTGCCTGCAGCCTATCAGAAGAACAGGGAAGGGAGACGCCTCTCCCTCCCCTGCCGCAGCACAGGCATCTGTATCGCTGTCCTGAGGAGAATATAGAGATGAGCGCTTCCACAATGGAAGCGCTCATCTCCTACTGCCCCCACACGCCGACTGCACAAAGGCTCCGGCTGAGGCTGTGGCTTTTCCCTGAACCGGAGGACGCCATCTGGGAATTCCTGCAGGCAGCGCAAGGCTCCTGGACCTGGTGGTTCATCTGGCCACACTTCTGGTTCCATTGTAGGCACCAGAGGCTTTGAAAGGAGGGTAACCCCGGTCGCAAATGGGCCTTTCAGGGACTCCATGGGGGTGTCCTCCACTTGATCCCCCATGTACAGGCAATGCTGATGTTGTGGCAGGTACAGCCGTTTCACTGGTCTGCGGCCCAAAAAATATTCCTTTCCATCCTCATCATCCTGCAGGAAGCCAGACCCTCTCCCAATGGAAAACCAAATCACAGTTCCCTTTCTCCGTACCTGTATGACCCAGTCCTCCACTGCGGTTTTATAGTCCCAAAGGGTCTGTGCATGGGCCATCACAGATGGTGGAACAATTGGGTTCTGGTGTATGGAAGGGGTGGATCTCTTCCTGGGTGGTGAAGTGGACGCTACAGCCGCCTCCGCCACACAAGCCAAAGCAGACATTCCAACCACAGGAGCCAAAGCAGACGTTCCAGCTGCAGGAGCCAAAGCAGATGTTCCAGCTGCAGGAGCCAAAGCAGACGTTCCAGCTGCAGGAGCCAAAGCAGAAGTTCCAGCTGCACGAGCCAAAGCAGACGCTCCAGCCGCCTTACGAGTCGCAGCAACCTCAGCAGGTGGTAAGGAACACACAGGCACTGAAGCTGGGTTTCTCTGACAGAGTTGTGACACCCTGATGTCTTGAGCGGGTGGTGGTTCAGGTAAGTCGTCCCCAAAATACATCTCGTTCCAAATTGGACGCAGCTGTTTTTTAGCCATGATGCTTGCCTCTTGCTTTGAGGTCAGCGCTGGTCTAAACTGGTTCAGACTTCAGAGGAGGGTAGAGCACTGAGGGAGGAGTCTTCACTCCCTACACGTGCAAAACAGTTAGATCCCGGTGGGCCGGGCTGGTTTTTTCCAGTTCTGAGGGGGGCGTATCTTCACTTTCCCGCTCTTGCGTGGGCGTATCTTCATTGTCCCGCCTCACACAGAATGCGTACGTTTCTTACGTTTCATACATATCGTACGTATCGTTAGCGTGTTAAATTTTGCAAAGATTTACGAATAATACGAAGCGAATCCAAAGAAATTTGGTTCGCAGCTGAAAATTTCCAAGATTCGATCCGACTCTCCGAATCGGTGAATAGATTTGCTCATCTCTAGTATCCAACCACCTAGTACGGAATTAATATCATCTTTTATTGTAATATTGTACAATTAATAATAATTACTCTCCTTTATCCTCCAGTTTATAGCACAGATACACAAGCCTAGTGATGTGCAATCCAGCACTTTGATTGAGTAAGCTGGAAGATTTCTGCATGCAATTACGTCACTCTGAAATCTTGTCAAGTGGATTTTTCCAGGTTGACCTATGAGCCTGGATTGTAGCAAGATATTGTGTGGACCTGGACACAGTGCACTTGTGGCTGTCACCCAGACACGGTATGATTACCATTAACTCTTTAATCATTTATTTGATGTCATTGTAAATTCTGCAATGTCTTTTTCACTATTAATAATATTAAATTAGATATATTAAAATTGAAGCCAACCTGAAAGTCAGCTGGTCATATATAGTATTTTCCTCTGCAGGGGAAATGTAGTGGGCCAAATGAATGTACACCCAGGTCCACCAGAGTAAGTACTCGGTTTGTCAACTTCCAACGGGGGTAACCCCACTTTTATGATATCCATAGGGGGTAATCCCACTTTTATGATATCCATAGGACATATGTGAATGGGTTGTTCTGTTAGTGCACCCCTTTAAAGAGAAGCTGTCACCAATACATGCAGTGCAACCTACAGGCAGCATGTTATAGAGCAGAAGAAGGTGAGCAGATTGATATGTAGTTTTGTGGGTAAAGATTTTTGCAGTGTCTGCGAGGTGTCTGCCTCCTATTGGGTCAGCGGTTTAAAGCTGAGACCACTCCAAAAAGTGACGTGTCTCTTCATGGCATGGTGTGAGGTTGTGGCTGCCCACTCGAAACTTAGCCAACATTTAAGGAAGCAAAGCCGTGAGCTGGTCCGAACCATCTGTAGTGAACAACTGCAACAAAAATCAGTTTCGGAAACGGACATGGCAGATTTTGACACTGTAAAATTCCACAATGTGAACATACTCTTAGGGTACAGCTACACATTCAGGTTTCCACATGCAGTTTTGGAAGCCAAAATCAGGAGTGGATCATAAAAAGAAAGTATTAAAGGGAATCTTGCACCTCAATTTTGGATCATTCTTGACAGTATTACATGAGTAGTACTGCAGATATGTCCAGATCACTATTTTTTATGTTCCTACTGCCTCCTGTTCCCCCGCTGTTAGTATTCAGAGCTGAGTTGAAATACATTATCAGGACTGCCTGACAATAGAGTCCTCTCCATTATGTTAGAAGAGCGCAGTAGTCCTGACAATGTATTTCACTGCAGCTTTGAGCGCTGGACAGTGGGAGAACTGGCGGTAATAGGAACATAAAAAATAGTGATCTGGACTCCTTATCTGTAGTACTACTCATGTATTACTGTAGTTAATGGTCCAAAATCGGGGTGACACATTTTCAAATCTGCTACCAAAAATTCTGCCTGCACTGCTGTGTGGAACTCTCATTAACCCCTCCCGACCGGCGCCGTACATGTACGGCGCGCGGGCGGTGCGGGGACATGACGCCCGCTCGCGGTGCGGCGGGCGTCATGGCCGCAAGTCTCTGCTGTTTCTAACAGCAGAGACTTGCCGCATCTTACCTCCGTCTGCGGAGACTTCCTGGGCCTTACTGATGCCGTGATCACACGTGATCACGGCATCAGGATGCGTCTGAACCCGGAAGCCCACGCTTCCGGGTGGTGTACAGACGCCCCGATTGGCCAATCGGGGTGTCTGTACACCATATGAAAACTGTAATCCTCGCTGGTGAGGATTACAGTTTTCAAACTGCAATTCTTATTCTGGCCACTAGATGGCAGGCCAGGATAAGAAATGAGCAATTCATGGTTTTAACTGCATCTAGTAAATCCATGATTGCTCATAAAGAAAAAAAACAAAACACAATAGATCAGGTGATATTTGAGCTTTAAAATAATCACAGAAAAATTAAAAAAAAAATGTTAAAAAATATATAAAAAATAAAAAAGATATAAAAGTTCAAATCACCCCCCTTCCGTATAAGTAAAAAATAAATACCTAAATAACAATAAATATAGACATCATGGGTATCACCGTGACCGAAAACGCCTGTACTTTTAAAATATAAAAAAAAAATTTCAATACGACGAATTGTGTGGCGGAAAAAAGCGTCCAAATGGCGATTCGCAGTTTTTTGTCCCTTTTTTTTTCTAAAAAAAATAAAATAAAAAGTGATCAAAAAGTCATACACACCCAGAATGGTATCAATAAAACTTCAGACCGCCCCGCAAAAAATGAGCCCCCATACAGCTCTGTACACATAAATACCAAAAAGTTATAGGGGTCAAGATATGACAAGGAAAAAAAAAAAAAAAAAAAGGGCAACTTTCTAATTATTTTATCTAAACGCAGGAAAAACTATACATATTAGGTATTGCCGGATTCGTACTGACCAGTAGAATGAAAGTAACCAGTCAGTTTTAATGCACATCGAACGCTGTAAATAAGAAACCCGTAGAACTGTAGCGGAATAGCGGTTTTCTTGCAATTTCACCCCATTTGGAATTTTTTTCCCGCTTCCCACTACACCATATGTAATATTAAATGGTGGCGTTGGAAAGTACAACTTGTCCCGCAAAAAACAAGCCCTCATACAGCTATGTGAACAGAAAAATAAAACCGTTATGGCTGTTTGAAGGCAGGGAGCGCAAAACGAAAATGCAGAACCGAAAAAACCTCCGGTCGTGAAAGGGTTAAGGTAGCTTTTAGGCAGATTTCATGTGGAAATCCGGGCAGATTTTGCAGAGTGTTTTGCGCTGTAGAAACTGCTGTGGTTTCTCACTTTCAAGGATAAATTTGATTCACCATGAAGCTGAATTTCCTCGTGCTTCGTGGAAGTAAATCGATTTTACCTGAAATAAAGTAAAAAAAAAAAATCATATTAACCTCATCATCATTTGCTCGCTATGATGTCACCATACCAGCCGGCGTGATGACGTCATAACGGGCTGTGCAAGATTTCACGCCAGATCTTCAAGCGGCCTGTCCGTCGGGAGCAAATGGATGAGGTAAGTATAATTTTTTTTTTTATTTTATTTTACAATCTCTTATTTATCCGATGCCGTGATTGTGTATGAATGCTGCATCTGAGGGGTACAATGACGGGGAGTGGCGGAATTGCACCCACTACTTACAAAGTAATGCGCTGATGTACTGTAATTTGTCACAAAGCACGTTTTTTGTAAAATTCGTTGAAGCAGCTGAATCAATTTTTTTAATAATTTGCTCATCTCTAATCATATTTATTTATTGATTCATTTATACATATTTTAAAAATAATAGAGACCTATCCATATAGGCACAAGCTTTTTTGTATATAACTGTAAAACATAGTTCCAGAAGCAATGCATCATTTCTGACCGTACTGTATATGCCTAATAGAGTTGGATTGATTTTTTAATTATTGTGGCCTATAACCTCAGGTTTCGTTCCTTCCAGACATACTGTAATAAAAATTAACTTGGCATGAAAAGGTTAATCTAGGTAGACTTTCATCGGTTAATCTGTACTACCTCCATAAAACTTGATATATCATGGGTAATAGGAAGAACTACAGACTTTGAAGCAGGACGCAGACAACATTTCCAGCCATACGTGACATGTGCTGACACACATAATGCGCTACTGTACGAGGCTGGCTGGAGCAGTCACGTCTAATGCAATAAGACGTTCAGTAACACACGTGATGGAGGACAGAGTCCCAAATTTGCACTTTGATATTTCATTACTACTTTATGGTTTCATTTAGGCCTTGTACACACAACTGTATCCATACTGTGGTCCACACACCACAGATCTTCAAAACTACAGTTTTCTCACTTCCATCAAAAGAAATGCGGACATGAATACAGCCTGTTCTATAATTTGCAGAATGGACATACGAATGTGAACATCACACGGATGATCTGCTCTCTTTTTGGGGACCCATAGAAATGAATGGGTCCATGTGCTATCCACAAAAAATCCTATACGGTTATGTGCATGAAGCCTTATTCTAGATGCATTACACTTTGTATATGAAATACATACTAACAATAATTTACAGTGAACAGCTTATTTTACCTTATTGGGCTTTTATTTTCATATGCTTAAGGCTACATTCACAAGACAGTTGTGTTTTGCGGATCCGCATATTGCGAATCTGCAAAACACTGATACCAGCCCATGTGCGTTCCACAATTTGTGGACCGCACATGCCACGGCTATCATAGAAATGCCTATTCTTGTCCGCAATTGCGGACAAGAATAGGACATGTTCTATTTTTTGTGTGTTGCCATGGTACGTAGCATTGGATGTGGACAGCACACCCATATAAATGAATGGGTCCCGATCTGAGCCGCATAATATGTGGATCGGAGGCTGCAAAAACAACTGTTGTGTGAGTGTAGCCTAAAAGGGTTGTCTGAGGGGATGCATTAGAAAGGGTTCAGTGCAGGCTACAAATTAAAAAAAAGCCATACTCACGCTCAAGAATCACCCACTTCTACTGTTCTGAAACTTACTAGGTCCTCACTGGTCTCTACTTTCTCTGGTCTGGTCTGGTCTCCCTGGTTTAGTTTTGTACCCGTGATCTGGAGGTATCTGTAATTGATTGTATTATTATGTTATAATGTTATGTTGTATGTTTTCATATGTTTAGGCTGTTCATTCCAGCAAGAGGAGGAATGGTTGTCAATGATTGGCAGGAACAGGGCTCACATACTGTACATACCAATGTTTCTGTTGGTAAAATCAGGGGCATATAAGCCCCTGACCCTGCCCTGGAACCTCAATTCATAGATGGAGTTTGCGTTAGCCTGGGACATCATGAATTTGCCAGGACTGTCTCGGAAAATCAGGGAGAGTCCCGTCAAATTCAGGACAGTCGGACACTATATGCTAACCACCCTATTCATTCTCTCTTGGTTGGACTGGGCTGGTCCTACTTCCTGCCAGGAGGGGGAGTTCCTGAGTAGACAGCAAAGGTAGAGGAAGGACATGCCAGAGTTCCTACTCCAAGAGACTGTATGCATACTCCTGTGAGACCTACACTTCATAGAGGTCATCAGAATTAAGAACATTGCTGCCAAGAAGCTTCAGTGTGCCCAGACAGCAAAGTGATCAGCAAAATCATAGCTTTACAGACACTGCTGCAGGTGAAGGACCACTGATCAGACACCCAGCACCTAGAATAAGCAACAGACCATACTCTCTCAGCTTGTATCACACAGTGGACCCTTCTATCCACAAGTGAGTGCCAGTGCCATTTAATTGTCACACAACCAGCCACCATACATCCTCATCTGGGGCCAGAAACTGCACTTTGTATCTACTACTGGTTGAATTATATTGTACAATAAACAAAAGAGAGATTTTTATAAATCTACTTCTGGTCTGATTCTTCAAACTACCTTTCCAGTGCACCGATCCCCAGGGAGAAACAGCCTGAGGGAGTACACCATGACACATCTAATTATGGCCACTACCTCTCCCATTATCTGCACCAGCTCCTCAGGGGTCATGGCCAGGGGTGTAACTACCATAGCAGCAGACCATGCAACTGCTATGGGGCCCAGGGCAAGGAGGGGGGCCCAGTCTTAGGCCTCATGCAGACATCCGTGGAGCATGGTCCGTGAAAACCCGGACTGTGCTCCTGCTGAGTGTAGGAGCACACAGCGTGATTGGTTGCTATGACGCCGTATGCTTCGTGCCGTGACGCCTCGTGCTCCTGCACTCAGCAGGAGCACAGTCTGGTTTTTCACGGACCGTGCTCCACGGATGTCTGCATCAGGCCTTATTTGGGATCATCTCTTCTTCTACTGGAGGTGAAAAATTTGTCAGGACTCTACCCTCTAAAGGAACAACCTTTAGTAAATAAGGCAGTGGAAAAATGGCCCAAGGGTCATTGAGAGGGGTTTAGGCAGAAACCCTTCTGTCCTGTGTTTGATCCTTGCTATGGGGCCCTTACTTCTCTATGTACGCCACTGGTCATGGCACAGCTCGAAAATACCTAGAGATGCCTGCTCAACCTACCACTGAACAGACCAGCTGAGACCTAGGGGATTGGAGGATTTGGTGAGGGTGAGTATACCAGTTCTTTTATTTTTTTTTATTTCATTCTGAGCCCTTTCTAGCATATTTCGTCCTGGACAACCCCTTTAAGAGCCCTGTTTACCACTCTACAAAGATCTTTTGTCATCATAACATATGACTGCTACAGCCAATCACTGGCAACCTACATCACCAGAAGCTTTTTTTCCATCAAAGCTCCATTTACTCATTTAGAGTACAAAAAAATATAATAAAATGGTGTCTGAAGGTGGACCTTCACCCTAAGCCAAGGCAAATTTGATTTGTGTTTTTCAGGATGTGCCCACACTTGGCAAATCTGAGGAAAATCAACAAAGGATCTGTCTGAAATCCGTTCCCACAATTATTACCTGAAATGTGGTGGTTTTCACAGTGGCATTGATTTCAGAATTGCAACAAGTCTTTTGCTACTGTGAACCTGAAAGCCACAGGTAAGCCTGGAGCATAAATTGACATGCTGTGTATTGAAAACTTGCCGTGTAAGTCAGTTCACACTGCACGTTTTCTCAACAGCGTATCGATTCACATTGCTTGTACTGTAAATGTTGCTGGTATGGCCGTGCCCTAAAACATATGTAGTAATACTGTACTAAGCTATATTTTATGTACCTGACCTAATAATGAATTTATACATCATGAAGCTACTCAATGTTTTTTTTTCTTCAAGCATATCGTGCTCTGTAATGACTGCATGTTGCAATTCCATTTGTGAACCTTTGACATCCTTTCAGGTCCATCTGTTCTGCAAGGTGTCATTCTATTTAGGTCAGAGGTCAGAACTTCTCTACATGACCTAGCAATAGTCATAAGTGACATTTCATGCATATAACTTTTCTGTCTTAATACACAAGTTCTGGATGTATATATTTTATCCAAAAAAAAGAATAAACTGTACTGTACATGTGGCTTAGTATGATCCAAAAACCAGCTGTGTTCAAAATCACAGTCCTCTCACCACTACAGCTATCATTGATACAGTCCCACTTGATGACATATGGGATCTATAACTTCCAGCACTCATTTGCCACCAACTCCACTGCAGTTCCTCCAGCGCTATTTCCGCCCAATAAACCTGTATACTACAGACAGGTAATTGCACATGCGCTGGGGAAATGCTGGTCTGATATAAGATGCTGGCTGGAATATACGTGATGTCAATGATGATGCCCATACATTGTCAGGACCAGAAAAGAGGAGACTTCTTTCCAGAACTACACATCAGCAGAAGTGCTGAAAACAGGCTAAAGAAAGTCAAGTGACTGCTTTGGTGAAAGACGGATTGTGAGCACTTTGGATGGGTAAGTAAATTCAAAAGTCTATTCTTTCCACAGGTAATCCCACATAGTACTTTTAAGAAATGCCCCAGATAACCCATTTAAATATTGGTGTAAATTATAATAAAGGTGCCAGGCTGGCCATGCCTGGTACCGCTCACTCCTGACCTGGCTCTACCCACTACAAAAAAATTGGAGTATTTTGTGCAAGCATGGCACAGTCATTAAATGACAATATTTGGCTAGAAGGACAATTTCAAGATATTAAAAAAAAGGTTCACCATTTTACATTTAATCTTGGAAATGTTCAAAGATGTTGTCCAGCCTTGGAGCCAACCAACCCAATCCTCAGAACCTGTGCCCAAAAAAGAAGTATACATATATGGCTACAGGTTCCAAGGTAAGAGGGTTGTTTCCGGCACTGGAAAGCTGATAAAGTGAAGTGCACTGAGGAGGTAGGCCCCACCCTTTGGTGCATCAAAGCCCTAATTTTCATAAAGAATACAAATCTTTTTTTTCTTAAATGCTACATTTGTCTTTCACAAGACAGGCATCATTTTGGGTCAACCTTAACTGGCAGCATGCCTGACATAATAGGGTTGATCCTGCCGATAGTTCCTCTTTAAAAGGGTTTTCAAGGACCAACATATCAATGACCTATCCCTAGGCACCCCTAGTGGTTCCAGAAGTAAAGAGTGTACAGAACGGTAGCACCACAGCTCACCAGACATTCTCAGACACTGCAGCTGATGTTCCTATTCACGTGAATGGGAGCTGAGCTGCAGTACCCCACCAATCTTCTACTGATGTCTGTCCTATGGATCAATATGTTAGTCCTAGAAAGCAGCTTTAATGTCTAATTGTATGGTCTGAACTTAAGATAAAAAGATTGCAAGACTATGTAAAGAAATGTGTATGTAGAAATAAGACCCTTAATGACAGAAGCGCCATATTGAGTGATAATTATCTAAATAGTGGTAAAATGAAATATCTGGCATGAATAATGTGAGTATATAATGAGTGTAGTATCTGGAGAGACAGCGGTTGTGCACATAAGTGAACTTCGGATTGCTGTTAAATATTTGTTTGATTACTCTTTATCATTATTTCATTCTCAGAAAGAAGTATGTTTCTCCTTCCAGTGACAACTCATTCAGCTTACCAAAGGATGGAGATGAGAGGGAACATTCACTGGGCGCTGACTCATTACATTCTGACATGGAATCTCACATGTGGCAAAGTCCAGAGACACTTTGGATATGATACTGCTTGATTTTTGGCCTGAAAGTGAGACAACGTGTAAATACGAAGAGCAATAGGTACATTTGTCTGAGAAGCCAGTTAATCTTGAGCTGTAAGACAAGAACACCCTGAAAAATGCCCAAACGGGAATCATTGGCAGCCCTAGTATATCTTAGACATACCTGAGATGCAGAACAGAGCAAATGGCACAAGCATTATGGAGGACATTTATTAAGACCAGCGTTTTCCACACTGGTCTTAAGCAGTGGTCTGTGCTGCTGGAGGAAGCGCCAAAGTTAAAGGGGTTGTCCGGGTTCAGAGCTGAACCCGGACATACCTTTAAATTCACCCAGGCAGCCCGCCTGAACAGGGCATTGGAGCATCCTATGCTCTGATGCCCTCCTTTGCCCTGCGCTAATTAGCGCAGGGCAAAGGCATTTAGCCTGGTTCCGGTGACGTACCGGGCTCTGCCAGGCGGAGGCTTCCACCCGGCAGTGAGCCCGGTGACGTCACCGGCACTGATGGGCAGGCTTTAGCGCTGCCCTAGCTAGTAAAACGGCTAGGGCAGCGCTAAAGCCGGCCCATTACAGCCTCCGCCTGGCAGTGTGTTATGTAAACAAAAGAGCCCTTGCCCTGCGCGATCCAGCGCAGGGCAAGGGAGGGCATCGGAGCATGAGATGCTCCAATGCCCTGTTCAGGCGGGCTGCCTGGGTGAATATAAGGGTATGTCCGGGTTCAGCTCTAAACCCGGACAACCCCTTTAAAGTTAAAGGCCTGCACCTCTACTCAAGTTTGCCGTTTCCTCCAGCAGGCCGTGCAAAAGACTTAAATCTACACCAGCTCCCTTGCTGGCATAGATTTAACCGATTTTCCAAGCCAAAAATCGGTGTGGAAAATGATGAATGAGGCGGGCCTGCCGACCCACCTTCTTCCTCGCCCCTGCCACGCCCCTTTTTCTCGACAATTCAGAAAAGTGGCATGAGCGGCGAAAAGTCAGAGATTTTGCCTCCAAATTGTGCGCAACTAAATATTTTATTATATATACCCTATTGTGGCACATATCAGTTAACAAATTTCCCTCTATATCTTTTCAAGTGGATTTGACATTTCAATATGCTGTACTGTGCAAGGGAAGTATCCACCAATTAGCCAAAATGACATACAAAATTTGTGCCAGCAGACTCATATTCATGAAAGGAGTGCTTCCCTGACTCTTCTTTCCTCTCACGGGCTTGATTAGTAGACTGCTATGTATAATGTATGCATAAACAGCAGCCTGTCAGACCAAATTTTTGTGCCATTTTTGGTTTATACCATACAGTAGGTACAATGAACCTGTACTTGTAAAATACTACAATGACATAAAGTAGCATATGCAGATGACAGATCAACTTTAATAAATATTCTTAGGTGGATTTTATAAAATGTTGTGGACTGAACTAAATATTTAGCATTAGTATTATAATAATATTAATAAAGCGGGTCAGAATTTACAGATAGGATCTTTTTGACCCTTCGATTGGTATGAATGGCTTTCTACTCTGGATGGCAGAAGGAAACAGACACAGATGTAATTTAAACAAGGTGGTAGATTTCAGGTATACTTTAGACCAGTTTTTTGGCATAAATAATGGTAAATCTGTCAGGCAGCATAGGTCCTGCCCCCTCCTCATTCTGCTCAATTTTGATAAAAGTGACCCACAAGGCACATTTTTGTGCAAAAGGAAGATTTGGGACTTTTCTACTGAAGTAGTCTTTCCGTAGTCTTTCCGTTCTTCTGAGCCTTCAAAAATAACACACAAAAAAAAAAAAAACAGATTGTGTAAAAAAATGGATCATGTACATCAGTTATGCACAGTTGGCATTGATTTTTAGACAGGAAAAAGTACTGCATGAAGCATTTTTCTTTTACATCTAAAATTACCAATGCACAGGATCCATTTTTACAGTATCTGTTTTTTTTGTCTATTTTTCTGTTCTTCTGACTGATCAGAACAATGGAAAAAAAATGGTTATGTGAACTCTCCATTAGCTGAGCGGCCTTCGGAGTGCTCTTGGTGATGCTCGTTCTCATTAGGGAGACTTATAAGCTTAGTGTTCTTTTTTTCTTTTTTTTTATCTGAATATCATGTCCAGAATCCCAAAGGTATGCAAATTATCTTTCCACCAAAAAAGAAAAGAACACTAAGCAAATTTAACATATGCTAATTTGCAGATGTGTTTCCCAGAAACGTAAAGTAGTGTTGAATGGACTACAGTAATCCTCATGCATACTAGGTGGTCTCCCTAATGAGAAAAAGCACCACCAATGCCCCTCAGCTATCCAGGGAAATTTTCTTTTGAAAAAAAATTGGTACTCTTGTCTGTTTGGAGGGAGAACTGGTTTGCAGGCCTCACTCAGAGGAGCATAATACTGGGACCTAGAGAAAAAGAGAAATTCAGAATGAATTCTGAATTAGTGGAATTATTTGCCCATCTGTACTTTTTATTAAGTGCCCCAATAGACTTTTTTAAATAGTTAACAGAAAAGTAAAGTTTAGTCATATCTGGTCTGGTTTTCAGCAGCTAGAATAATTCAGCAAGAACTGGTTTTAGAAGTCTGCCTCTTATCTCATATCCTGTGAGTCTGCCTCAGAGAGATCTATACAGTGTATGTGCAGATACATTTTCTTGTTCCAGATATACTGTGTAATCTCAGATATCTTCCAGATACATTTATTTTGTTCCAGAAATACTATATAATCCCAGCTATATAGAAAAATATGGTGTTGATTGAGCATAACTCTCTTAATAATGTTCTTTTCAAATGGTGAAGTGGTTCCTACAGTGAGAATCTGCAGACGCGCACTTTTGCATTTTTCTTTAGTGTTCAGAGGTTAATCAGAAGCCAGTTGTACATTGTTGTTGGAGATATCTTGCCTACAGCTCAGGTTTTCCGTTTGCTTTCACCTTGTCATCATTCATAAAGGAGGTTTCATTTCTCTACCAACAAATTCTAGCATCTAGACTAAGGAGCAATGTACAAAAATGTTTGTAACCTTTTATTGACAAATATCCCTTTATATCCCTTTTAGGGCTCTTTCACACGAGCGGATGCCGTGTGTGTAATCTGCCGCGTAAAAGAGAGCTAAGCCCCATTCAGGACAGCAGAGACACCGAACATTAACATGATTAATAATGCTCTGTGCCTCTCTGTGATCTTTTTTACTACAAAATCACAGTGAGATAAAGTTGTCACTGTGATTTGGTAGTAAAAGGATCACAGAGAGACACAGAGCATTATCAATCATCTTAATGTTCCGTGTCTCTGCTGTCCAGAACGGGGCTTGACACTCTTTCACGCAGAGGATTCTATGCACAGCATCCGCTCATGTGAAAGAGCCCTTAGAGGGGAACGCATTTACACTGACGAAAAAAAAGGGTAACAATGTTTTGAACTTTCGACTTTCAGGCTCCATATCTCACCATCCATTACAGCTTTGAATGTGAGACTACCATCATTTTATATACAATAATCTTGACTCTCTCATAAATAAGTTGGACCTGCAACTATTTAGCATATGATTAGTTATGCAGATTCTTGTTATGTAACTGCATTTTTCAAGTTTTGCTCCTAAAATTCTAAATTATAATTTTTATTATTTTGCCAGTATTTTGTAAATCCACCTTTAGCTTTCAACACTGCCTGAGTCCTTGTGGGCATGCTCTCGATTAGATTCAAGCATGTCTCAACCGAAATCTGTTCCCAGGTCTCTTCTATAGGTTTCCCAATGTTGGTGCATACTGGTCGACTCACTACTAACAAGTGCTCGATTGGGTTGAGATCTGAGGACTGTGGGGGCCAATCCAGCTCCTCCACTTCATTGCCATTGAACCATTTCTTCGCCAATCTTGATGTATGCTTCGGGTCGTTGTCCTCCTGGAACACTATGTTGTTCTTTTCATACCCATAGTACTTGAGTGTACAAAGTAACTCATCTTGTAGGATACTCACATATAGCTCGTAGTTGAGACCACCATCAATCCTGATCAAGTATCCAGCTTTTGGCTGTGAAACAACTCCATATCATGATGCTTCCTAATTTCTTGATCTGTTTGTCCCCATTTTCCCTTGTTTTTTCCAGACCCATTTACACCCATCATGCACTGTTTTTTGTATTCACAGAAATACATACAGCAAAGGGAGACGTTCAGTCATTATGCACAAGAAGACGGTAAGGATTTGAAAATATTCAGCTTCATCTTCTTATCAGTCACCACAGCACAACTTCATAAGGCATTTTTACTGACACTGCACTTTGTTAAAAAGAGTTGTCTGGTTTAGAAAGCCCACTTTAAAATATAACCTAGAATTCAATGTTAATACTGGGCATCCTGTGCTGGACCCTCATCTATTTATCAGACTCAAAGTTCAGCTATAAGTGTGTCTCTTCAGCTGTAAAACCTGATGTCTGTGCATTGCAGGCTCGGCTCTTTGATTTCAATTGGAAGTGTGTAATGCCGCTTTTCCCCCACTGGTAGCGCTGTAGGGGAATGAAACACTTAACACATTACATAGTTATTACCTTTGAAAAAAGGTATTTGTTTCAAATTAAAATAGGAGAGAGGATATGGATAAAGGAAATGTTAACACAAGAACTCCCCCCCCCCACCACCATTTATTGTCATTGCAATCGGGGGGTCTGGATGCTTGCAAATAAAGTTTAAAAATCATGAGGTTACCAAAACTAATAAACATTGTGTTTCACATTTTCAGCTTTTCTTCACGCTGAGTCTGCTTCAAGACAAGGAAAGAATATTTTATCTGGTATCCAAGGGAAAACTCTATGGAGGCACCCTGACATGATGGCCTAACTGTACTGTGCCTAATGCTAGAAGTCTCTTCATTCCCTCATCCCTGTGTGGATTATGTGTTGGAAAATCTATCTATCTATCTATCTATCTATCTATCTATCTATCTATCTATCATCAGTCTGACTGTCAATCTATCTATCTATCTATTTGGAGATGGATGCCTTAACTTGTTATCCGTTCACCTGCAGCAGAGTCTGTAGTGCTGATCACACTGCTCACTTGGCACTCTGTAACTTGCAGAACTTCTGGTGTCCTAGGACTCTGAAGTCTCCCTGGAGTGGCAATCCACACAAAAGAGCTGTATCTTTCATCCCAAAGGCCTTTGGAGCGGGAGCAGATGGATTTGCTCCCTCACTCCAAGCTTGGTCAGATAACTCTCCGTAAAACTCTCTAGAGCTCCCCCTCCTGTCAGGAAGCAGGACCAGCCCACTCCCACAAAGAGGGGAGGAATGGAAGGTTCTATTCCAAATGCCAACCATTCCTGAAGCATATGGTAGATAAATAAAACAATATGCTGTATAATAAACAATTGCAGATACCCTCTATGGGGTATTGCAATAGCTGTTTGCCGTGATCTGCACAATGAGACATTATACTTCAGATGAACTGTTTTTTTACATAATTCCATAATTTAATTTACACATCTAATATATAAAGCTGGGTGTATGTGTGTGTGTATGTCCGCTAAAGGAATCCGCACCGCTGCAGCTACAATCACAAAATTTGACACACATGTACATCAGGTGTCCGGGAAGGTTTTAGAACAGTTTTCAGCTCTCCAGGACGTACCGTTCCTGAGATATTCCCAAAAAATGCATTAGCCAATAGTAGCCTGGTCACATGACCCTTATCAGCCAATAGAAGCTCACAGTCTCCACACACCAGGTTTCTATGACAACCTAGCCAGTTCACTGCTGTAGGTCTGCATTAAAGAGGCAGAGCACTGTGGATGACAATGATAAAGGGGTATTTCGATTACCATAAATACAACTTATGTTTTAGACTAATTCATCATCAATCATTACCTCATATAATGTAAATTTCACATATTTACTGTTCAGTAGTAATAAAAGATGTATTCTTCCACTGCTACCCACCTTCCTCCTAAATTACTATGGCATCGAACTGTAATTCAGGCCACCGTCAGAAGAAGGACTTAAAAGCCCCACCCCCAGCTCCCACTAAGTCACGCCCCTTCCATGCCACATTTGACCAGGATTAAAAATATAGGTACAAATCACCTTCTTTCAGCTGCAGGGGTGGGGGGAGGGTGACTTTCTCCCTGCAGCTCATTGCTCAGACTGCACAGTGCTGCTGCTGAGAGTGAGCTGTTCAAAAGGACATCCCTGTGTCCATCCAGGCCCTGCACATGACAGAGGACAGGGAGTCTGAAAGCCGGACTGTCCAGCCTAAAACAAGACCTCTGGCCACCCTAGGGGCAGGCTGATGTTAGGGTGGCCAGATGTGCGGCTTTAGGCTGGACAGTGTGGTTTTCTGGCTCCCTGTTCTCCGTCCGACACAGTGCCTGGACACACACAGGGATGTCCACCCTTTCAGTAGCTTACACTCAGACAGCTTCTCCTCCGTGTCTTCACGGAGCCAGGGGGCGTGGCCTCATGTTTAGTGGTGTGTCTTCATAGGAACTGGGGGCGCTGTTTCACGTTTGGGGGAATGGCCGGTGAGGTCTGGCTTTCTGGGGTGAAGACAGTGGCCACTCTAGCTGCTGTGGAGGTCACTGTTAAAGGGGCGGCCTGCTGTAAAGGTCACTGTTAAAGGGGCGGCCTGCTGTAAAGGCCACTGTTAAAGGGACGGGCTGCTGTAGAGGTCACTGTTAAAGGGACGGGCTGCTGTAGAGGTCACTGTTAAAGGAACAGGCTGCTGTAGAGGTCACTGTTAAAGGGGCGGGCTGCTGTAGAGGTCACTGTTAAAGGGGCGGGCCGCTGTAGAGGTCACTGTTAAAGGAACAGGCTGCTGTAGAGGTCACTGTTAAAGGGACGGGCTGCTGTTGAGGTCACTGTTAAAGGAACAGGCTGCTGTAGAGGTGACTGTTAAAGGGGCGGGCTGCTGTAGAGGTCACTGTTAAAGGGGCGGGCCGCTGTAGAGGTCACTGTTAAAGGGGCGGGCCGCTGTAGAGGTCACTGTTAAAGGGGCTGGCCTCTGTAGAGGTCACTGTTAAAGGGGCGGGCCGCTGTAGAGGTCACTGTTAAAAGGGCGGGCACTATAAAGGTTACTCTCGATATCTTTTAACGACACACACACACAGTAAATGAAATAAATTAAATATACCCGGGCGAAGCCGGGTCCTTCAGCTAGTACATTATAAAAGTCCTTTTAGTTTGTAGAACAAATGTTTCAGGAAGATAGTCAATACAATGATGAACAGAGGACAAGAGATTTCCTTTCTGAATATTTCTAATGTACTTTTTTTTGAATAACAGAAATGTTCTATGACAGAGGTGAGCAACCTTTGGCACTCCAGCTGTTGTGAAACTACAATTCCCAGCATGTTCCATTAATTTCTATGAAAGTTCTTATAAGAGCAGAGCCAGTATGCATGCTAAGACTTTCACAACAGCTGGAGTGCTGAAGGTTGCCTACCCCTGTTCTATGACCACGTCATCCAGTCACACAGTGATAGAATGAAGATCACTTGATGCTATATCGTACTCGGTGCTAGACAGTGCTTGGCTATCTACATACAACTGACATCATGCAGTTTAGTGCCTGCAGCTTCTGGCTTGTAATTATTGCAAAGCAGAAATTAAAGGTAGGTGTGCTATACTCTGTGCTGTGGTGTACTTCCTTGAGGTAAATAAAGGTAGACATACCCAGAACCTCATCCAGGAAGACACTAGAAGCACATACATGAACTTTACACCATTCTGTTATCACATATGATGCATTATCTGTCTTACGTGTACATGTACCTTCACTTGGCCCATTTTTCAGCTGAGGACTAAAGAATCTGGGTCAGATAATTGCATAGAGTGACTGCTTTTAGCATTAATTCCTTTAAGCCTTGCTTACCTCATATCCTTTCCTATGCACCAGGTCACAGGAGCAAGTGTTGAATCCCAAACCTCTTGTGAACCATTCTGTTGTCTTAGCTTCTTTATTACCCGATGTTCCAATTGAATGATTCTAACACACCCTGGAGTTACAGGAGACATGACCTGTATTACCAATGCAATCTGGTCAGAGATTTAAAGAATAGCCCTAGAGACTAGTAGACTAAACACACATTAGGGTGGTTATGCATTTATAGTACTAGTATAGAAGTATATAAGGTGTTAATGGAGGTTTCAAGCAGGGTATTATCTAATTGAATTTAAAATACTGATATTACCCACTTCAAAATATAGAGAGGATCCTAAAGGAAGTGCCTTTGCAGTTTACTTTGACTATAAAACTTTGGTCCCCAAAACGGGGCATAGTTCTGTATTTCCCACACTTGATAACACATTTTACTCTATAGATCAGCTGTGTTAAAATAACATGTGCACTTGGCAGCTGAAGGCATCTGTGTTGGTCTCATGTTCATATGTGCCCACATTTCTGAGAAAATAAGAAGTTTTAATATATGCAAATGAGCCTCTAGAAGCAATGGGGGTGTTGCTGTTACACCTAGAGGCTCTACTCTCTCTGCAACTGCTGCATCCTCTGCACTCCGATAGATGGGGCTAGGGAGAGAAAATGTCACCACACTTGGTCTTGGCTTCTCCTAAATTCAATCAAAATGCAGAAATGCAGCAATTGCAGAACTAGGTGTAACAGCAATGCCCTCATTGCTCCATGAGGCTCACTTGCACATATTAAAACTTAATTTGTCATCGCCACAAGCTACTTGCCTGCACCGTGTGTTTGTACGCCCTATGCCTGTACTGGTGAATTTTTGTGACATCTGGAATAAAGAACATCCATTTGTTGGATTTGTTGCCGCCTAGTTGTTTCTTCTTTTTGTAGCTTATTAATTTGTCTTAGTGATGCCAGCACATATGAACATGGGACCAACACAAATGCCTTCAGCTGCCAAGTGCACATGCAACAGGTCAGCCAGTTTCATAGGTATAAATCTGGTGACAGATGCACTTTAACATACTTACTGGGCCATTTCGTGGCCCAATCTCAGTGTAAAGGCATGGAGCTTAAAGGTGTTCTCTGGGAATTAAGAAAATGAAAATACTTAAATATTACTTTATTATAAATATATTCCCAATACCTTTCATTAGTTATAATTGCTTGTTTTGTCTAGGCAGCAATCATTAGGAGAAACAAAATCAGGATCTGGATAGACTGGAGGCTTGGTCAGAAAAGTGGAAGATGAGGTTTAACACTGACAAATGTAAGGTTATGCATATGGGAAGGAATAATGCAAGTCACCAGTACATACTAAATGGTAAAGCATTGGGTAACTCTGACATGGAAAAGGACCTAGGAATTTTAGTGAACAGCAAACTAAGCTGTAGAAGCCAGTGCCAGACAGCTGCTGCCAAGGCCAATAAGATAATGGGTTGCATCAAAAGGGGCATAGATGCCCGTGATGAGAACATAGTCCTGCCACTTTACAAATCACTAGTCAGACCACACATGGAGTACTGTGTACAGTTCTGGGCTCCTGTGAACAAGGCAGACATAGCAGAGCTGGAGAGGGTTCAGAGGAGGGCAACTAAAGTAATAACTGGAATGGGTGGACTATAGTACCCAGAAAGATTATCAAAATTAGGGTTATTCACTTTAGAAAAAAGACGACTAAGGGGAGATCTAATAACTATGTATAAATATATCAGAGGTCAGTACAGAGATCTCTCCCATCATCTATTTATCCCGAGGACTGTGACTGTGACGAGGGGACATCCTCTGCGTCTGGAGGAAAGAAGGTTTGTACATAAACATAGAAGAGGATTCTTTACAGTAAGAGCAGTGAGACTATGGAACTCTCTGCCTGAGGAGGTGGTGATGGTAAGTTCACTAAAAGAGTTCAAGAAGGGCCTGGATGTATTTCTGGAGGGTAATAATATTACAGGTTATAGTTACTAGAGAGGGGTCGTTGATCCAGGGAGTTATTCTGATTGCCTGATTGGAGTCGGGAAGGAATTTTTCCCCCTAAAGTGAGGAAAATTGGCTTCTACCTCACAGGGGTTTTTTTTGCCTTCCTCTGGATCAACTTGTAGGAAAACAGGCTGAACTGGATGGACAGATGTCTTTTTTCGGCCTTACAAACTATGTTACTATGTTACTATGTTACTAAAATGGTCGCCGTCCTAATAGTACACACAAAATCTGTCCTAATCACACAGGACGACAAGTTACTCACAACAACTCACACCACTGAGGTAAAGATCTGCCTCATCCTCCTCTCCTACAGGGATCGTGATCCTGAATACAGATGATAAGATCTTCAGCTGAATCTCTGTGGGAATGGAGTTTATGAGCAGATGTGGATAATGAGCAGCAGAACTTGTATGCAGTCTCCATTACCACAGTCTGTCCTGTCTGTCCTCTCTGTACATCATGTCTCCTCATGAACTCCACACCTACAGGGATTCAGCTGAAGATCTTATCAGCTGTATATAGGATCATAATCCCTGACAAGCAGAGCAGAGAGGAGGATGGGGCGGCTCTTTAGCTCAGTGTTGTGAAGTAACTTGTCCTGCTGTGTGATTAGGACAGGTTTTGTGTGTACTAATAGGACAGCGGTCATTTTGTTTCTCCTAATCATTGCTCCCCAGACAAAACAAGCCATTATAAGTAATGTAAGGTATTTGTGAATATATTTATAATAAAGTAATATTTACATGTTTTCATTTTCTTAATTCCCGGAGAACCCCTTTAAATTGTAAGGAGGCTGCAGGGAGAGGGTATCGCCGTGTGTATTACATTCTGCTGCACCTAGTTAATGCATTCATAGTTAATCCGTTCTGTAGGTACTGTGCTGTCATTATTACAGGTGTAATTTATCGCCATCTACATCAGTGCACCATGATTCATTGCTTATCCCTTCTGTTAAAGGGGTTATCCCACGAATAATGTAAAAAATGAAAATCAGACATCATATAATACATGACAACCTCTTTTTAACAAAGCTAGAACCAGCTCTGTACCTCACATGGATCCAGAGATCTCCTCATTCATTTCTATGCTAGATTATATTAAGCTAACAGCTCAGGGGAGTGTCTCTTCTGCTGCAGCTCAGGGGCGTGTCCATGCTCTCCCTATCACAGCTCAGGAGGCGTGTCCATGTTCTTCCTATCACAGCTCAGGAGACAGTTAAAAGTTGAAACTGAGCATGTGCGGCCTGCTCAGTGAATAGGTCAAAGAAATAAGAAATTAAGTGGCACTATACAGATACATTTTATTGAATAACTCAGTAGCTATACGAAATTTTTAATGACATGCAATTACAAAAGTATTCAGATCCAGGTGCTGGTTTGAAAACTGTAGAATATTTTTCGTGGGACAACCCCTTTAAACAAAAAGAGGAGCATACAGCACCCTTCAGTAAATAAAAAAAACTGTGTGTACCTCTTTAGTGTAATGGTTCTATAGTGGAACAAAATTAAGAAATGGAGGCAGCGCCAATAAAGTAGTGGAGAAAAAAAGGGTTTTTTTAATGCATGTTGTGGCAGTCCAAACACATTATTTTTAATCCCTTCTGTTAGCTGTAGATTTACTGTGTGTCAGTATTACAGGTCAATGTTACCATCAGGTGTAATTTATTGCAGTGCACTTAACCATTCAGTACCCCAAGATTCAAGTAATGATCCATTACATAGCGGGGAGGGTGAAAGCAGCAGCAATGGCAGTAACAGTGACAATAGTGGCCCCATGCATGAGTGGGAAGGGTGGCAGCAGTGGCACTAAAAGTGACAATAGTGGCCCCATGACACACTGGGGAGAGTGGCAGTAGCATCAGTGGCAATAACAGTGACAATAGTGGCCCCATAACAGAGTGGGGAGGGGGGCAGCAGCAGTGGTAGTAAGGTTGTGTTCACATCACTGTTTATTTTTCCATTCTTCTGATCCATCAGAAAACTAAAAAAAATTGAAGTCTGAATTTTGAGCACCCATAAATCCTATTTCAGACGGTCAGTATTTGATCAGTAATTGTAATAAAAAAATGGAGTGGATCCAAAACAGAGATAAAATGTAATAGAAATATTTGTGTTTTGGGCCCACTCCTGCTTTTAGCTTACAAATACTGATCAAATACTCATGCAAAATACTGACCGTGTGAAAGAGGCCTTAAGCTCAATTTGCATCTGATTTGGCCATTTACGCCTGAAATAAGTTTTTTTTTAACAAGGAAAAAGTACTGCAAGTAAGACTTTAACCCCTTGGATACCGGAGGTTTTTGCATTTTCATTTTTCTTCCCTATATTCCTTGAGCCATAACTTTTTTATTTTTCTGTTCACATATCCATGTGAGGGCTTATTTTTTGTGGGACAAGTTGTACTTTCTAATACCCATTTAATATGGCATACAACATATTGGGAAGCAGGAAAATTCCAAATGGGGTGAAATTGGAAAAAAATGCAACTCCTTCATGGTTTTATGGGTTTTGTCCCTAGAGCGTTCCCTTTTGGCAAAAATGACCTGTGCACTTCATTCTCTGGATCAGTATGATTTTATGATACCACATATGTATAGGTTTTTTATGTCTACATATTTTTATAATTTAATAGTACGGGCGTTTTTTGACGTACTTTTTTATGGTTTTGTAGCTCGTGTTTGAGGCTACAAGACTCACTATTTTTTTTCTAACTCTGTACCAACATGTTTCTTATAGATCCATGATGAGAGCAGAATTGCTCATTTTGTTTTGTTGGCCTGCTACCTGCTTGCCAAAATAAGAATTGCAGCTCCAATACCTTGGGTCTCTTCAGAGAGATCCAGCGTATTGAATTGAATTACCTGCATCCTCATTGGCCGTAGTGGATATCAGTAAGAAGCCTGGTTTTTGAGCTTTTAGATGCTGTGATCACACTTGAGGGAGCCATGTTTACGCAGCGCTCCAGCGCTGTACATGTATAGCATTGGTTGCAAAAGGGTTAGTGGTCTCTTTGACACAGTCAGTATTTGGTCAGTATTTTGCACCAGTATTTGATCAGTATTTTTAAGCTAAGAACAGAATTGGTTCCAAAACAGAGATAAAATGTGATGTAAATATTTGCATCTCTTTAGTGTTTTGGACTCATTCCTGCTTTTGGCTTATAAATACTGACCAAATACTGACCGTGTGAAACAGGCCTTACAGATGCTCAAAATACAGGATGTTTTTTTTCTGTTCTTCTAACGGATAGGAAGAACGGAAAATTAAGCAGCGATGTCAACACGGACAAACAGGGATCATCGTGGCCCCATAACAGAATAGGTATTGGGTCCAAAAGCAGTGACAGTAACAGTGACAACAGTTGCCCCGTGGCAGAATGGGGAAGGGGGGCAGCAGCAGTGACATACAGCACAAGATGGTGGCAGATCAAAGTAGTAGCAGAACCCAAAAACAGCAGTGTGATAGCAAGGCTCAGTGGCATGCATATCCTTTTAAAAATTGAACATGTACACTGGCTGGGCAGCGAAGCATGCCCATGATAAACTCGGCCAGTTGCGGTCACAATTCAGGTTTGCATGCCCAGTAGTCCAAGGGATCTTAGATCATGAGTGACAGGGTCCAGTCTAAGTATGCCACCATCTGCTGCATGAGGTTCTGCTGCATGTCCTCCTGCTGCTGGGTGGTTTCTGCTGAAGAAAACGGTTCACCTTAGACTCCAGACTGAAGTTTCTGCATATGGAGCAGGTGCTGCTCCTGCCCCCTTTACCCCGCCAGTCATGGCAGTGGAGTATGAGCACAGTCAGACCTTCCTGAGGTCCTGGCAGCGACCAACTAACTACATAGCATGTATCTATAATAGTCCATTCTTGCATCCCTCTGGGAAGGTCTAAAAAATGCCCCCATTTTTGACCAGTAGTGAGGGTCTAACAATGTGGATAGCCAGTAGTCATCCCTCTGCTGAATCTTGACAATGCAGCTGTCACTACACAAACATGACAGCATGCATCTGTCCATTTGCGCAAGGGACTTGGAGGGCCTTTCTGCCACCATTTCCATTGCATACTGTCACGGTCTGTCAGGGTCATCTGAGTCGTCTTCGTCGTCACCCTCTGGCTTTTCATGCTCTTCCTGCTTCTCTCCTGTCACTTTGGCAGATAAACCACCTAGTTGTGTATAAAATTCCTGGGTGTTTATGTCCTCCTTCTCATCCTCTGCCAGTTCATCCTCCTCAAGGCTCAGGTGGCCATGAAATGGAGGTGCCATTTTTTCTGTCCCCTTGCCAATCAGATATGTCAGCATCCCTTCCAGGATGTAACAGAGTGGAATGAAATCATTCATCTCGTTGTTCTGCTAACTCAATGGGCCTGAGCAAACAGCACGTGTCACACGTGAGCTGCCACTGGTTAACGTGGAAGTTGCACTGGGGAGTAGACCTGTCCATCTGCAGCATTAAGAAATCATAGACCGCCTTCCTCTACTTGCACAGGCAGTCTAACATATGGAATGTGTAGTTCCAACAGGTGGAAATGTTGCATATAAGGTGATGTTGGGGAAGAGCATTTTGCCTTTGCAGCTCAAGGAGGGCATGTTTTGCATGGTAAGTGTGGCTGAAGTGCATGCACAGTTTCCAGGACATTTTTAACAGCTCTTGCAGTCCAGTAGAAGACTTGAGGAACCAGGTGACAAGAAGATTGAAGGCATGCTCCATGCAGGACGCATGGGTCGGCCTTCCCTGATGCAGCTCAGACAAAATGTTCTTCCCATTATCAGTAACTAGGGTTCCTATCTCCAGTTGGCGAGGAGACACCAAGTGTTTGATTTCTTTATTGATGACGCCAAGCAGTTCCTCCTCGGTGTGGCTAAGTTTGCCAAGGCTGACCAGGTGCAAAACCATGTGACAACACCTAGCTTTACATAAGTGATGGAGGACCACTGTGAACTGTGCCTAGATGGGAGGGTGAGGACAAGGTGTAAGATGAGATAGCAGAGAAGGACATTGGTGCAGAAATCCCAGCATTACAACATGGAGGCGGCGTTGCCATGACCTGGCCAAGTTGCTTGTGTGCCTGGTCTGGAACCAGATTTACCCAGTGGGCTGTGAATGACATGTGTTGTCCTTGACCATAGTTACAACACCATGAATCAGTCCTGGTGTGAACTCTACTAGACACCGAGATGCCCAAGGACTGACCCACCTTCTGCTCAATGTACGTGTGCAGGGCTGATACAGCTTTTGGAAAAGTAATGTCGACTTGGGACTCTCCACCTTGGGTGGGCCCAAGCCATCAGTTCTGTGAAATGTGTAGAGTGAACTACATGGAAAGGGAGGGACTGTAGTACCAGCAACTTGGCCAGGTGCACGTTCAGCTTCTGCGCCGCTGGATGAGTGCATGCATACTGTTGTCTTTTTGCAATCGCCTTGATGATCAATTGATGTCGAAACAAGTGATGAGGAGTAGGAGAAGCATCAGGAGCAATAGACGACTTTAAAGTTGATGGGAAGGAATGACAGCTTCCTTCTGCTGACATTGTCAAGCCCTGACTTTCTGGAGTGGGGGTGTGGGCTGATGGGAGATGCAGCATTTTCTGTATCAGGCTGTAACACTAAACAAGTGGCACAGTTTTCCCACATCACTTTATGGTTACGCTCTATGTGCTGACGCAAGGCCTGCCTAGCAACATTAGAACCCTGGCTGCACTTCAACTTCTGCCCACACATCCTGCATACCACCATGCTAACAACCTCCAGCAAGTTTATAAAAAATTCCCACACTGGCAAGTATTTTATCCCCACCGTCCATGATGACTGACTGCGCTACCTCTATGAAGCCGTGCACCACTAGTTGTTTCCTGACAGGTAGGCTCCTGAGTAGCTGCCCCCCTGCTGTCTCACAGCCACGCTTCCACCCTGCTGCTGTCTCATAGGCAAGCTTACCCCTGATGATGATGATGAAGATGAAATCCCCTGTTGACCCAGCTACTACATGTGATTTGCTATATCATCATCCACTACTGTCTGCTCATCACTTATGTCACCCTCACCAGTCTCATGGCCACGTCCCTAACCGCTTACAAAACCTACTGCAACGCGACTGTCATCACTACCATCATGCCTACAGGAGGACGCAGCAGACCTCTTCTTCAAATCTGGGCTGGCCTGTAGCTGCTGACTGTCCTCAATAAGCTAGTCCTCCCTGAAATGTGGAGCAGAGCCGGCAGTGTACATTACTTGCCTGGCAGAAGGAGCAGCAAAGAAAGGGGCAGGTTCAGGACTGGCGAGGGCACAGAGCTTGTTCCTGGGGCATGCCAACTAAGTGTGGTGTCAGAGAAACTCATCGAATCCTGGATGTGTGTGTCTGATGTCAGTTTAGATGATGTTGAAGACCAAGCCAACTATTCCAGGACAGTGGTATTGGTCGTCAAAACACGGTGGCTGGATGACAGTGGCAGCTCTAACCTGTTATTGCGGCGGCTGCTACCACCTCCCCTTCTTCTGTTGCTACTTGTGCCTACTGCAGCAACATTTTTGCCACTGCCCATTCCTTTGGAGGGCCCTGGCAATTGTCTGTTGGATTGTACAGAAACACTATCAAATAACTGTAAAATAACTGTATATGTAAAATAAGTTATTCAATGTCAATGTGGACACCCCAATAAAAGTAGAACAAGACAGGTTACTCACCCCAATTTGAGAATCAAGGCGTAATAGAATTATTTATCTAGTAAACAAGGTGGACACCCCAATAACAGTTGAAAGAGACAGGTTATTCACCCCAATTTGAGAATGAAGGCATAATAGAATTGATTATCTATTAATCAATAGCGCCCTGGCTGCCATGGTAACCAATCGAAGCCCTGCAACTACACTGCTGGAGTTCCAATAGGAACCTGCCACTGCACCATCGTTGAATAGTAGGAATGAGGAGGGGACCCTTAAACTAACCTTTTAATACAAATATAGGTGGCAGGGGTCGGCGGTAGAATCACAGCACCTGACCTCTATGACAAGGCGCTGCAATCCGCAACAATTAACCCCTCAGGTGGAATTGGTGGCACTGGCTACAGTCCCTCCCATCCTCTTCCCATCTCTCTTTTCATTGGTGGCAGCGGCACAGTGGGGAGGGGGGGAATGACTCTCTCCTTCTCCACTGTGCTGCTGAGGAGAACATGGCATGCTCCAAGTTCTCTGATATTAGGCTGTGCAGTAGCCGGGAACCAGCTGGGGGCTGCAGCATTCAGAAGCTTGGATGGCAGTGGGGTTGGGTAAGATCCTCCTGGAATGCAGTTCTGGCTGTAGTGGTAATGCAGCAGCTGAGCTTTCTCTTCTTACGCTGGAAACACAGGAGTTGTCTGAGCTTTCTCTTCTGACACTGGAAGCACTTTTGCTGTCTGGGCTGTGTTTTAATGTCTGCACAGAAGCAGGACACACTTATGTTTGTGTAGATTTCTCAGTCTATCTGCCTGCTGACAATGCTGCTGTCTCTAAAGTGGCATTGGTGGCAGTGGCTACAGTCCCTCTCCTCCTCTCTTACCCAAACCCACTGCCATCCAAGCTTCTGAATGCCGCAGCCCCCAGCTGGTTCCCGGGTACTGTGCAGCCTAGTATCAGAGAACTTGGTGTATGTCATGTTCTTCTCAGCGGCACAGTGAGGAGGGTGGGAGGGACTCTCTCCTTCTTCACTTTGCTGCTGAGGCAGTAGTGCAGCCTAGTATTGGTAAATGGCAAATCCCGGTTTCGAATCGATCCAAGTACAAAAGTATTCATTGGGTATCGATAATTCGATGCCCGGTGCAATCCTAAACTAAATACAGACGATTGAGGCATTATGCTTATTTTCACATTAACACTTACAGATAAATTGTTGTTCTACCCTGTCTCTTAGTGTACTGATCACCTATATGCTGGTTTCATTAAACTAAACAGTCACAAAAAATAAATAAATGAAAAAAATCCAACCATGTAGATTTAGTATAAAGAGAAACAAACGATTAAGGTCTGGTGCTTATTTTTACATTAACACTCACAGTTAAATTGATGCTCTACTCTGTCTATTTTATTTAATTAAATTGAACAGTCCCCAAAAAATTCCAGCTGGGTGGATATTAAATAGACAAAAACAGATGATTAAGGGCCAGGCCTGACACTCAATTTCACTTTAACACTCACAGCTAAATTGTTGCTGTACCCTGGGTATTAGTGTACAGTACTACTCATCAGCTACAGCGCTGTGAAAAAAAGTATTTGCTCCCTTACAGATTTCTTTTGCTTTTGCACATTTATCACACTTAAATGTTTCAGATTATCAAACACATTTGAATATCAGACAGAGATAACCTGAGTAAATACATGATTTCATTTATTAAGGGGAAAAAGCTATCCCAAACAACCAGCCCCCCATGAATTAAAGGGGTATTCCAGTAAGTAAAAGTTATCCCCGGACCATAACTATCAGATCGGTGGGGGTCTTACCCCTGGGATAGGGGATAACTTTTAACTACCAGAATACCTCTTTAACTGTGATTAACCACAGTTTTGGAAAGCTAAGTTCAATTTCACTAGCCATGTCCAGGCCTGATTACTGCTGACCTATAGAATCAAGGGATCACTTACATAAAATCAGTTTGACAACATAAAGTAGGCTAAAATATCTCAAAAAACAACACATCATGCCCTAATCCGAAGAAATTCAAGAACAGATGATAAAGAAATTCATTGACAACTATTAGTCTGAAAAAGGTTACAAAGCCATTTCTAAGGCTTTGGGACTCCAGCAAAGTGAGAGCTATTATCAACAAATGGAGAAAACATGGAACAGTGGTGAACCTTCCCAAGAGTGGACGGCTTATCAAAATTACTCCATCAACAACTTATCCAGGAGGTCACAAAAGAACACAGAACAACATCTAAAGCAGTGCAGGCCTTATTTGCCTCAGTTAAGGTCAGTGTTCATGAGTTCAACTATAAGAAACAGACTGGGCAAAATTATACCCATGGGAGATTTCCAAGGCGAAAAATTACTGCTGACCAAGAAAAACACAAAGGACTGTCTCACATTTGCCAAAAAAACATCTTGATAATCCCCAAGCCTTTTGGGAAAATATTCTGTGGAATGACAAGACAAAAGTGGAACTTTATGGAAGGTGTGCGTCCTGTTACATGTAGCGTAAAATTAACACAGCATTTAATCATACTGACAGTCAAACATGTTGATGGTAGTGTGATGGTCTGAGGCTGCATTGCTGCTTCAGGACCTGGACAACTTGCTGTAATTGATGGAACCATGAATTCTGTTTTCTAACAGAAAATCCTGAAGGAGAATGTCCGTCCATCAGTTTGTGACCTTAAAGGGTATTATCATCTTAGACAATGGGGGCATATCGCTAGGATATGCCCCCATTGTCTTATAGGTGCGGGTCCCACCGCTGGGACCCGCACCTATATCCAGAACGGAGCGGGGAGCGCTGTGCCTGGAGGACCCCGGGGGTCCGGCCACCACCAGGCACAGCTCCCCGCTGCGCTCATAGAAATGAACGGGAGCCGGGCCGTGCATGTGCGGTGCGCTCCCATTCATTTCTATGGAGCCGACGGAAGTAGCCGAGCCAGTGTTCGGCTATTTTCGGCGGCCCCATAGAAATGAATGGAGGGCGGCTGCGCATGCGCAGTGCGCCCTCATTCAGTTCGGGGGCTCCGTTCTGGATATAGGTGCGGGTCCCAGTGGTGGGACCCGCACCTATAAGACAATGGGGGCATATCCTAGCAATATGCCCCCATTGTCTAAAATGAGAATAACCCTTTAAGCTCAAGCGTACTTGGGTTCTGCAGCAGGACAATGATCTGGAGCGCACCAGCAAGTTCACCTCTAAAATGGCTAAAAAAACAAAATACAAAATGAAGGTTTTGGAGAAGCCTAGTCAAAGTCTGGACTTAAATCTGATTGAGATGCTGTGGCAAGACCTTAAACAGGCTGTTCAAGCACAAAAACCTCGAATGTGGCTGAATTGAAAGAATTCTGCAAAAAAAAATGTGGGCCAAAATTCCTCCACAGAGACGTGAAAGACTTATTGCCAGTTATCACAAACACTTGATTGGAGGTTGTTGCCGTCAAAGGTGGCACATCTAGTTATTAGATTCAGGGGGGAATTTATTTTTCACATAGGGCCAGGTTGGTTTGGATAACTGTTTTTCCCTTAATAAATGAAATCATAATTTAAAAACTGCATTTTTGTATTTACTCAGGTTATCTTTATCTGATATTCAAATTTCTTTGATAATCTAACACATTTAAGTGTGACAAATGTACAAAAACAAAATAAATCTGTAAGGGGCAAATACTTTTTCACAGTACTATAAATCCCCCCCCCTTCCCCCCCAAAAAAGGAACTGTGTGTGGAGAGATTAGAAATGGATTGAGCCCTATTATTTTGTTCCCAATGTAACACCCCTTTGGGCAGCCCTCAGTAGGCAGGGTGTTTGGAGGCAGGGACGTAGCTAATGACTAATGGGCCCTGGTGCAAAAGTTAAGGTTGAACCCCCTTCCCTCAGTACTTTGTGACCAGGGGCAGGAAGGCACATGGCCTTCATGCTACCTAAGGCAAAAATTGAACTGGCAAACCCCCCATGCAAAATTCTTGACCTAAACCCTTCCCTCCAGCCATAGATGTAACTTGATCAGCATGCACTTTCTATAATACTGGTGTCTTTTTATGCAGCACAAGGGTCATTGGGGTCCCCTCAGGCTCCTGGGCCCGGTAGCGACTGCTACCTCTGCACCCACTATAGATACGCCTATCCAAATCTTGCTTGGAGCTCTATAAGATAGCAGAAGGATCTTCCTCCTCTGCCACGGACCAACTTGGGAAAGCCCTGCCCTGCTCAGTACACACTCATCACAGGAAGGAGTTAACTGATCAACAGATTTCTTTGGGGAAGGGTGAACAATGGTGAAGAACATAAAGATAATGAAGTAAAAGGAACAAAGCACACATTGCAATTCTGTCTAACCTAGTGAAGGGGATGGACTCTCTGTAATAGTAAGCAGTGATGGTTGTCACATACACTCCTTTGGTAGATAAAGTCAGTATACACTTCCCAGCTATCTACTCCTAGCACTCAGCTACTGTCTGGCAGTTAACCCAGTCCGACCGTTGGGGCCCAGTTGCAGAAAACATTGGTGTGTTAATGTTGGTGCACTTATGATTATCCTGCCCGGGAACCAGCTGGGGGCTGAAGCATTCAGAACCTTGGATGGAGGTGGGGTTGGGGGTTAAATCCTCCTGGAATGCGGGCCTGGCTGTAGTGCTAATGTAGCAGCTGAGCTTTCTCTTCTTACACTGGAAACACAGGAGCTGTCTGAGCTTTCTCTTCTTACACTGTAAACACTGGTGCTGTCTGGGCTGTGTTTTAATGTCTATGCAGAAGCAGGGCACACTTATGTTTGTGGAGATCTCTCAGTCTATCTGCTGTCTCTACAATACTGCTGTCTCTAAGATGGCTGCTATTCCTCTTCCTTCCTTTGTCTTTCCCTCTGGTCCCCTGTTATTGGTTGCAGGGAGGAGCAAGTGCTCATGGGATTTGTAGTCCACTTCACCTTAGAAGAATCACCACTAATGCCTGCTACTGAGTCCCTGCTTGTAATTGAGAGCCACAGCATACACTAGACCCACTGCTTTCTCTGCAGGGGTTATATCAATCACTGATGTATATGTTTTTTCAAACTAAAACAAAAAATAAAAATGAAATATGTGAGATGATGCAGAGTTCTCAGAAGTATTCTATATGCTATGCCAGATTGATGGTGGATCAGTGGTTAGAACAGGTGCCTTGCAGCGCTGGGGTCCTAGGTCTGAATCCTACCAAGGGCAACATCTGCATGGAGTTTGAATGTTCTCCCTGTGTTTGCCTGTGTTTGCTCTGGGTACTCCGGTTTCCTCCCACGCGCCAAAGACATACTGATAGGGACCTTAGATTGTGAGCCCCATTGGGGACAGCTGGATGCTAATGTCTGTAAAGTACTGCAGAATATACAGGGTGGGCCATTTATATGAATACACCTAAATAAAATGGGAATGGTTGGTGATATTAACTTCCTGTTTGTGGTACATTAGTATATGGGAGGGGGAAAACTTTTCAAGATGGGTGGTGACCATGGCGGCCATTTTGAAGTCGGCCATTTTTCACAAGAAAAACAATGGTGTGCTTGGTTTTAAGGTTACTTTATTCTTTCATGAGTTATTTACAAGCTTATCTTTGTTTACAGCCATTGACATGTCGCAGAGGTTAACACGTGAGGAGTGGATAGAAATTGTGTTAATATCTGGTGAACGCAGTACCCGGGTCATTGCAGCAGATTTCAATGCAAGACACCCTACGAGACCACCCATCTCACATGCTACAGTTAGCAAACTGCTTGCCAAGTTTCGTGAAACTGGTTCAGTGTTGGATTTGCCAAAATATGGACGCATGGAAACTGTCACTAATGAAGAAACATTAGTGGCTGTCCTAGCTTCATTCAGCAAGAGCCCACAGCGTAGCACCCGCTGCATGTCACTGGAGAGTGGCATCAGTCAAACATCCCTTCGGCGGATATTAGCTACTCACAAATGGCACCCTTACAAACTCCAGCTGTTGCAGCATCTCAACGAGGATGACCCAGATCGGCGCACTGAATTTGCAGAATGGGCAAAACAAAAATTGGAAAAGGACCCTCAGTTTACACAAAACATTTTGTTCAGTGATGAGGCAAACTTTTATGTGATTGGTTAAGTTAACAAACAAAACCACTGCTATTGGTCTGACACTAACCCACATTGGAGAGATCCCTCCAAGACTCTTGGAACACAAAAATTGATGGTGTGGTATATGGGGTACAAAGATAGTGGGGCCATTCTTCATCAATGGAAACCTCAGGGCCACTGGATATGTGAAATTGCTACATGATGATGTGTTTCCCTCTTTATGCACTGAAGCTGGCACGTTCCCTGAGTTTTTCCAGCAAAATGGTGCACTACCACATTATAGGTGTCAGGTCCGAGCATTCCTAGATGAACACTTTCCTGGAAAGTGTATTGGTCGTCGTGGGCCAGTTGAATGGCCCCCAAAGTCTCCTGATCTGACCCCCTTAGACTTTTATCTTTGGGGTCATCTGAAGGCAATTGTCTATGCTGTGAAGATACAAGATGTGCAGCACCTGAAACTATGGATACTGGAAGCCTGTGCTAGCATTTCTTCTGCGGTGTTGCTATCAGTGTGTGAAGAGTGGGAGAAGAGGGTTGCATTGACAATCCAACACAATGGGCAGCACTTTGAACACATTTTATAAGTGGTCAGAAACTTGTAAATAACTCATGAAAGAATAAAGTTATGTTAAAACTAAGCACACCATTGTTTTTCTTGTGAAATTCTGAATAAGTTTGATGTGTCACATGACCCTCTTCCCATTGAAAAAACTAAAGTTGGAACCAAAATGGCCGACTTCAAAATGGCCACCATGGTCACCACCCATCTTGAAAAGTTTTCCCCCTCCCATATACTAATGTGCCACAAACAGGAAGTTAATATCACAAACCATTCCCATTTGATTTAGGTGTATCCATATAAATGGCCCACCCTGTATAAGTGCATATCATAAAAAAATACATAAATTGATCGTAGAACATGAGTTGTACAGTTTTCATTGTTTCAAAGTATTTGAGGCACAGCCAGCCCCTGGCTGACAGTTTTCCTGCTTGTCCCTATTCTACATTCTACCGACACAATTCTTCTTTGTAATTCTAGCCTTTCCCTTCACTCTCTCTGGCAAAAGAGTACAAGCTTGATTGATTTCTGACTGTCCCTGACTCCCTAAGGGGTTTTTCACATATCAGTTATTTGATCAATTATTTCCATCAGTTATTGTGAGCCAAAACCAGGAGTGGACACTAAACAGAGATCAGATATAATGAAAAGATTTACACATGTTTGGTGTTTTTGACCTGCACCTGGTTTTGGCTCACAATAACTGATGGAAATAACTGATGAAATAACTGATATGTGAACAACCCCTAAGATTGTTTTCTTGGCAGACATTGCTACACCCAACCATCCTCTTTCACAGCCCAGCAAAGAATGATGTTCTGCTAGTGCACCTCCCTGCCTTCTGCAGCACTGATTAGCTCATCGAGACTGTCTGGTGGCCTGGAATCCGATCAGGGCAAGCCCTCTTCAATACTTCCTCTCAGTGTCATGTGAGCAGCCTTTTTATTCCTCCTTATGCTTTTTTACCACCAATATGTCAAGTAAAATGAGGGTACTAGTTGTTTTAGTGGATTTATCCAAAATTAACCTGAAAAGATTCAAGCTCGTCTGACATCTAAAAAATTACAAAGTTCGAATCAAACCCAGTTCAGTCCAAACTGGTTTGCTCATCTTTACCCCCAATCCTCAAGTATAAAATGTGATTTTATCCAATAACAAGTAGCAAATCAGTGTTTAACCTCTTCATTACTGGAGTTTTAATCCCCCTTCCTTACCAGGCCAATTTTTCAGGTGTAGCAATGTTTAACAGCGGCTGCTGTGCGCCGCTGTACCCCGGCTTACCGCTGCCGTACTGGGCGTTGTGTCCAGCGGTGAGCTGCTGCTTGTGGTTTCCGTTCACCGCTGCAGTCCTGAGCTCTGGCTGTGTAAGTGCTGTTGCACTATGAACCGCTCCAGAGTTTCCATCCAGCCCTGAATTACATCACTCCTTCTGGGCTGGAGCTGGTAAGGTCATGTGCTTGACCATGTGACCGTGTTAGGTCATGTGGGTTGGTCACGTGTCCTCATTGTCCAACCCTGGACCTATTTAAGTTGCTCAGCCCTCTCCCAAGATGCCTTGGAGTCAAGGTCCTACTCTTGTTTTAGGTTCTGCTTTATCCTGTTGATGTTGCTGTGTGTTGACCTCCACTTTTATTACTAGAGTCTGCTACTCGCTTGACCCCTGCCTGCCTGTATTGTCTCTTTCGTTGCTGATCCGGATTGCCTGACTTTGTACCTGTGCCGCCTGCCCTGACCCATTGCCTGTCTGACCTCGTCTCTGCCTCATCCTTCGGTTCTGCTTAGTTGCTCCTGGAAACAACCCGGCCTGCTGACCGCCGCTACTCTGCTAGTACCTTTGCGGGTATCGCTTGGTCTGTCTGGATCAAGAGGTAACGACCTGGTGTTCCCCTCGAAAAGTCTATCCCCACCATCAGGGGTTTTGTGAAGAGTGAGGGGTTTAACTTAGACAACGCCCTTAGAGGAGGTAGGGCACGAGGCACAGTGGGTCCACATCCATTGGTCTGTGACACAATGGGCCTGTCTAATTGCAATATAACTGATCAATTTCTGAGCCTGCCTACATGTATTTGATCTTACTTTTCTCAGGACACCTTAGACATTTATTTTGTGCCATTAGATAATGGCTATAATATTTAAAAACATTTAAGGAAAAACTTTTAAAATTATGAAAAAAAATATATTTTCCTTTTGTTAACCCTTTCAGTACCAAGCCACTTTTCACCTTAAATCCCAGGCCGATTTTTGCAAATCTGACATGTGTCACTTTATGTGGTAATAACTTTAGAACGCTTTTACTTATCTAGGCCATTCTGAGATTGTTTTCTCGTGACACATTGTACTTCATGACAGTCATAAATTTGAGTCAATATATTTCACCCTTATTTTTGAAAAAATCCCAAATTTACCGAAAATTTGGAAAAATTAGCAAATTTCTCTACTTTCAAAATAAATAGTAATACCTCCAAAAATAGTTATTATTTTACGTTCCCCATATGTCTACTTTATGTTGGCATCATTTTGTAAATGTCATTTTACTTTTTTAGGACGTTAGAGGGCTTAGAAGTTTAGAAGCCATTTTTCAAATTTTCACCAAATTTTCCAAAACCATTTTTTTTAAGCACCAATTCAGATATAAAGTGATTTTGAGGGGCTTACATAATGAACCCCCCCCCCCATAAATGACCCCATTTTGGAAACTACACCCCTCAAATTATAAAAAACTGCTGTTACAAACTTTGTTAACCCTTGAGGTGTTCCACAAGAATTAAAGGAAAATGGAGGTGAAATTTCAAAATTTCACTTTTTTGGTAGATTATTCATGTTAATATTTTTTTTCTTGCAACACAGCAAAGGTTAACAGCAAACTAAACCTCAATATACATTACTCTGATTCTGCAGTTTACAGAAATACCCCATATGTGGTGGTAAACGTCTCTATGGGTTTGTGGAAGTGGTCAGTAGGAGAAAGGAAAAGAAAGGAGCGCCATACGGATTTTGGAGGCAAATTTTGCTAGAATAGTTTTTAGGCACCATTTTGTAATTGAGAGACCCTGACGTACCCCTACAGTGGAAACGCTCAAAGAGTGACCTCATTTTGGAAACTACACCCTTCAATGAATATATTAAGGGGGGTACTGGCCACTTTGACCCCCTCCCCAAGCGTTTTACGGAATTTGGAAACACCGTTTCATTTCTTCCAATAAAATGTTGCTTTAGCCCCAAATTTTTCATTTTCACAAGGGGTAACAGGAGAAAAGCACCCCATAATTTGTTCCCCATTTTCTCCTGAATACAGCAACACCCCATATGTTGTGGTAAACTGGTGTGGGGGCACATGGCAGGACTCAAAACAGAAGGAGCGCCATATGGATTTTACAACACACATTTTGATGGATTGGTTTGCGGGAGCCATTGATTTTTATTTTTTGCGGGACGAGATGATGGTTTGATTGGTAGCATTTTGGTGTACATAAGACTTTTTGATCGCTTGGTATTACACTTTTCAAGGTGAAAAAAATAGCTGTTTTGGCATGGTTTTTTTAAAACATTTTTTACAACATTCACCTGGGGGGCCATCTCATGTGACATTTTTATAGAGCAGGTTGTTACAGACGTGGTGATACCCAATATGTCTAACTTTTTTTATTTTAGGAAAGTTTTACACAATAGATTTATTTTTGAACAGAATAAACATTTTTTTTTGTGTTGCCATTTCCTGAGAGCCATATTTTTTTTATTCTTTGGCCGATTGTCTCAGGTAGGGTATCATTTTTGCGGGACAAGATGACGGTTTGATTGGTACCATTTTGGGGTAAATATGCCTTTTTAATCGCCTGCTATTACACTTTTTGTGAGGCAAGAGGGAAACAAATGGTTGTTTTGGCATAGTTTTTTTATTTTATTTTTTGCAGCATTCACCTGGGGGGCCATCTCATGTAATATTTTTATAGAGTAGGTTGTTACAGACGTGGCGATACCCAATATGGCTAACTTTTTTTATTTTAGGAAAGTTTTACACAATAGATTTATTTTTGAACAGAATAAACATTTTTTTTCCATATCATCACCACGACGGCACCACAAGGAGATTGACCCCTGACCTCTGTAGGGGCAGGAACAGAGAAGGTTAAAGGCACACCTCCCTCCACCAACACCAGTGTTTCCTGTCCCTACAGAGGCCAGGACAGAGAAGGATATCCTTGTGGTGAGGAGAAGTGATGATGATATTCCCTGGCAGAGTTCCATGCGATGACCTAGGCCTGGCGGATTTTGTGCCTTACCTCTGCCCCCCTGCCCGCCTGCGGTCCTGTACCAACGCTGGGCAGGGGACTATGGGAGGACTCGTCCCGGTTAATCTGGGGCCTGGTCCCGGCGCGATCTCCCTCCTTCCCCCACGTGGGTGTAGCTGGGTTGAGCGCCCGGCGCCTTGCGCGGCCGTATGTGATGACGTACTTCCGGTGGCGACCGGAAGTCGGCGGGTGCATTCCGGAGGCGGGACGCGGGTAAGTTAAATTCAGGGAAGCTGCGTACTGATCTGAGGTCTGTGTTTGGCGTTCAGCATGTCGGGACCCGAACCACGCTCTCCCAGAGATCCGGGGCCTCCTGCACTGCCATCTGTAAGTCTGGCGCCTATCTGCTTATATTGTGTTTTTCACATTATGGACGCTCGGGGGCTGTGGTCAGGAAGTTTTATACTTACCGCTCCTCACTTTTCATCATGTGGTGGCACTTTTAGACATTTGGATTCCTGCCTGACCTGTCTTCTGTTGTCTCATAGGCATCTGAGGCGACACAAAAGAAGGCAAAAAAACCTGCAAGGTGTATCTCCTGCAGCAAAAAATTGCCGGATTCCTATGTCAAGAAACTCTGTAAAGAGTGCATCGGAAATGTCACACAGGATGAACAACCTTCCCTGCTACAGGAATTTTGTTCGATGGTGCAGGATGAAATCCATACCTCTCTTGCACAAATGAATCCCCCGTCCCACCACCACATAAACGGCCAAGATTATTGGCTCATCCCTCATCTTTTGATCTAGAAGACCAGGATAAAGATACGGTTTCGTCTAAACTGGCTGATGATGACAAGTATATCTCTGAATCTGATTACGCAGAAGGTTGCAAAAAATTCTTCTTCAAAAATGAAGATATGCATGATTTGCTTAAAGCCGTCAGGGCTACTATGGGGGTGGAAGAAGTACAAAAAGCGCACTCTGTCCAGGAGGAGCTTTTTGGTGGACTAAGAGCTAAACGTGCTAAAGTATTCCCCTTTAATGAAAACATTAAGGAAATGATCCTTGAGGAGTGGGTAGAACCTGATCTACGACGAGATCCCTAAGATTGATGTACAGGTGGCAAAGGTCGCTAAAAAAATGTCCCTTCCTTTTGAGGATGCTTCCCAACTAAGAGATCCCATGGAGAGGAAAGCCGATGCCCTTCTACTCAAATCGTGGGAGGCGACTATGTATAACATCAAAACTAACGTTGCTGCAACCTGGGTGGCCCGGTCCATGACTCTATGGCTCAACGAGCTGGAGAAACACATCAAAAATAATACTCCTAGGGAGGAAATTCTTAATTCTCTGCCACTTCTTAAATCAGCGACTGCCTTTCTGGCTGACGCTTCCGCCGAGTCTATCCGGTTTTCAGCCAGAGATGCAGGTTTATCAAATGCTGCACGCAGGGCAATATGGATGCAGGAAATTTCCAGGACAGGTCCTTTCGTGGTAAGGAAAAAACAGGTCGTTGGAGTTACACAAAGGGAGGCAAAGGAAGGGGATTCCTTCTTAACCCCCAGAACAAACCAACAGAAAAACAATGACATTCGACTTGGGGGGCGATTAAAAAATTTTCTTCCAGCCTGGGAAAGCGTGTCATCGAATCCCTGGGCTCTGACTCTGATAGAGTCAGGATACAAAATAGAATTCAAATCGCTTCCCCCAAACAAATTCCTCATTTCCAATTCCCCAAATCTAAATGTCATATGGCAAGAGATCAAGGTTCTGCTGGACATGGAGGTCATAGTCAAGGTTCCACGTCTCGAACAAGGGACAGGGTACTACTCTTCCCTTTTTCTTGTAAAGAAAAAAGAAGGAAGTTATCGTATGATAATAAATCTAAAATTTCTAAACAAATACATTTTGTATCGGAAATTCAAAATGGAATCCCTTGCTTCAGCAATCCCTCTAATCATGCAGGATGCATACATGTGCACAGTAGACCTAAAGGACGCCTACTATCATGTCCCTATCCATCAAAATCACCAAAAATTCCTTCGGTTTGCGGTCCAGGACAATCGGGACCGGATTCATCATTTTCAATTCACCGCTCTACCGTTTGGAATATCCTTTGCCCCCAGAGTTTTTACCAAACTAATGATCGAGATGGTGGCATTTCTGAGGCAGGAAGGACTGACTTTAATCCCATATCTGGACATTCTTCTGTTGATAGCCAATTCCTGTACTGTTCTACAGAAGGATCTAGAGACCTTGCTGTCCACCCTGCAAAATCTAGGATGGATAATAAATCTTCAAAAGTCACGCCTTCAACCATCCACGAGAGTACAATTTCTGGGGGTTCTTCTAGATTCCCACTCTCAAGTGACTCTACTTCCTACAGGAAAAGATTTACACCCTGGTGGAGAAGATTCTTTCCTTCAGGAAGAAAAGGTCTACTTCAATAAGAAAAGCAATGAGTCTTTTGGGTCTTCTCTCCTCTTGCATTCCATCGGTAAACTGGGCCCGATTACATTATCGGACAATGCAGGCCTGGATTCTGGAGGTGTGGAACAGAAGACAATCATCCCTAGATCTCGTGATTCCCATTCCAGATTCGGTCAAAACCTCTCTCTGCTGGTGGTCGGACGCCAGGAATCTGACGACGGGGGTAGTCTGGAAAAAATATCCACAAATTCAGATTACTACAGATGCCAGCCTGTCTGGCTGGGGTGCAAAAGTAGGCAGTCTCGTTTTCCAGGGGACTTGGTCTCTGTCTGTAAGGACCCAATCCTCAAATTACAGAGAGCTCCGAGCAGTTTGGGAGACGCTGAGGGCCGCAGAATGTTCTCTCTGGGGCCTCCACCTCAAGGTACTGTTGGACAACACAACGACAGTAGCATACTTATCCCACCAAGGAGGTACACGATCCCCAAAGTTGCAAGCACTAGCAGTGCGGATCTTTCGATGGGCAGAGGAACACGTGAAATCCATCTCGGCCGTCCATCTAAAAGGATCTTTAAACCTGGAAGCAGACTTCCTAAGCCGAAAGACCCTATACCAGGCGGAGTGGGGGTTGAACCAGGAGATATTCAGTCAGATAACTCAGCGCTGGGGCATCCCAGAAATAGATCTCTTCGCATCAAAAGAAAATGCGAAAACACAGAAATTTTGCTCTCTAAATCCCAGAGACAATCCCTGGGCAATAGATGCACTCTCTCTTCAGTGGGACTGGGAACTATGTTACGAGATGACGATTTTTTTAGTACCATTTTGGGGTAAATACGCCTTTTTGATCGCTTAGTATTACACTTTTTGTGGGGGAAGGTGACCAAAAAATGGCTGTTTTAGCACTGTTTTTATTTTTTACTGTGTTCACCTGGCGGGATGGATCATGTGATATTTTTATAGAGACGGTCGATACGGACGCGGCGATACCTAATATGCCTACTTTTTTCTTTTTTTTTTTAACAATTTTTTTTACTTTTTTGGAGGGAAAATGGCATTTTTTTTTTTTACTTGAAACTTTTATTATTTATTTTAACTTTATTTTTTAACTTTTTTTTCACCTTTTTAACTTTTGGGGGTCTGATCCCCTTCACAATGCATTACAATACTTTTGTATTGTAATTAAAGATGAGCGAGTACTAAAATGCTCGGGTGCTCGTTATTCGAGTCGAACTTTTCCCGATGCTCGGGTGCTCGTTTTGAATAACGAACCCCATTGAAGTCAATGGGAGACTCGAGCATTTTTGCAGGGGACCAAGGCTCTGCCTAGGGAAGGCTGGGTGAAAACCTGGAAACCTCAGAAAATGATGGAAACACCACGGAAATGGACAGGAAACAGCAGGGGCAGCATGCATGGATGCCTCTGAGGCTGCCTAATCCCACCATTACCCCTAATTCTCCTAGTGGGGCATGTGTGGTATCGATTCTTCTCAGTTTAATACCGTATACGTCCCCTATCTTGGGACCCTATATTTCATGGATTTTTCGACCACGGAAAACGGAAAAAGAGCTTGCTCTGGCCAGGGGAGTGTCTTTCCTACTGCAGCTAAGGGGACGTGTCCATGCTCTGCCTATCACAGGTCAGGAGGCAATTAAAAGAAGAAACAAAAAAAACATCAGTACAATATCTAATACGTCCCCTATCCGGGTAAATTGTTTGGAGAGAGGGCCTGTAGGTGGGGGGCAGGCTGGGGAGAAGGAGGTTTCGCTGGAAGAGCCAGAGGAGTGCTCCCTGGGCTAATGTGTGTGGTGGTGACAACAGCCGGAATGGATTTGGAAAAACTGTAGCATCAACCGGTACGGTATCGATTCTTCTCAGTTTAATACCGTATACGTCCCCTATCTTGGGACCATATATTTCATGGATTTTTCAACCACGGAAAAGGAAAAAGAGCTTGCTCTGGCCAGGGGAGTGTCTTTCCTACTGCAGCTAAGGGGACGTGTCCATGCTCTGCCTATCACAGGTCAGGAGACAATTAAAAGAAGAAACAAAAAAAAATCTGTACAATATCTAATACGTCCCCTATCCGGGTAAATTGTTTGGAGAGAGGGCCTGTAGGTGGGGGGCAGGCTGGGGGGAAGGAGGTTTCGCTGGAAGAGCCAGAGGAGTGCCCCCTGGGCTAGCGTGTGTGGTGGTGATAAAAGCCGGATGTAGTTAGAATGACGACGCAGGACCCCAACTTAAAAATTTAGCATCAACCGGTACAGTCGTAAATTATGAGCTCAATCAAGTGTGGCATGACTTTATAGATGGAGATTGCATGTGGTCACGTACTCCCTGGAACCCCATAGTCACCCCTTCTCTGATGTGCTAGCCCAGAACATTCTCTGCCCCAATTCGCAAGACCTTTTGCAGTCTCCGTGTGCTGACAGTGGGGATTTACCAGTGTTGTCTGAGGAGGTGGTGGACAATGGCGAGACACAGGTGTCGGGGGGTGAGGTAGTTGTATGGGAAGCAAGTTACAGTGGGGACTCCTTGGGGGGACTTTCTCATGATGGGACAGATTCAACTTGGGTGGATCAGGCACAGGAACAGATCATTTTTTTTTTGTGTTAACTTTTATTTAGCTCAAATAACCACAGAGATATTTATTCGTTATCTTCGCTGCGCAGTCTGGCGTTGGGGTTCGTCACTTTGATGGCGAGCTGTGCCGCTCTCTCCACAATGGTCTTTAGGTTCTTAGATGGAGACGTTGTGGGCGATTTCTGCACAGAAGGACTTGTTGCTCATCAACAGAACCTCGAGCTCCTTGACATTGTGGACCAGGAATTTGCGGAACCCTGTGGGCAGCATGTGTTTGGTCTTCTAGTTGCTACCGTATCCAATGTTGGGCAATATAGATACACAGGTAATATTATTTTTCACACCTATCCCAAAAATAAAATTTACGCAGTTTGCGCAAATAAAACTGGAAACTGGAACTGGAGAGAGGGCCTGTAGGTGGACCTCCGGAAAAATTGTTTGGAGAGAGGGCCTGTAGGTGGACCTCCGGAAAATTGTTTGGAGAGAGGGCCTGTAGGTGGACCTCTGGAAAAATTGTTTGAAGAGAGGGCCTGTAGGTGGACCTCTGGAAAAATTGTTTGGAGAGAGGGCCTGTAGGTGGACCTCTGGAAAAATTGTTTGGAGAGAGGGCCTGTAGGTAGACCTCCGGAAAAATTGTTTGGAGAGAGGGCCTGTAGGTGGACCTCTGGAAAAATTGTTTGAATAGAGGGCCTGTAGGGTGCCCTCCTGAAAAATTGTGGTAAAAGAGTGCCAGTTGGACCTCTGAAAAATGGCGTTTTTTTGGTCAGCGTTAGGCAAAGACGATATGGAGGAGGAGGAGGAGTAGGAGGAGTAGAGAAGAGGAATCGGATACATAAGTAATGTTAAATTTTAGCTGCTTTCCCCCGGAGGAGATTTGAATTCCGGTGAAATCCAGGCTTTGTTCATTTTAATAAGCGTCAGCCTGTCAGCGCTGTCAGTTGACAGGTGTGTACGCTTATCGGTGATGACGCCACCAGCTGCACTGAATACCGCTCTGACAGCACGCTAGCGGCAGGGCAGGCCAGCACCTCCAAGGCGTACAGCGCCAGTTCAGGCCACGTGTCCAGCTTTGAAACCCAGTAGTTGTGTGGAGCAGAGTGATCGCTACGGACGTTGGTATGGTCAGCTAGGTACTCCCTCACCATCTTTCTGTACAGCTCCCCCCTACTCTGCCTAGAATGGGGACAGGTGACAGTGTCTTGCTGGGGTGACATAAAACTGGCAAAGGCCTTGGAGAGCGTTCCCCTGCCAGTGCTGGACAAGCTTCCTGCTCGCCTCCTCTCACCCGCTACTTGGCCCACAGAACCATGCCCATGCACCAGGGCCTGTTGATATCTATTCACTCTCATACTCCTTTCCTCTGCAGGGATGAGAGTGGAAAGGTTCTGCTTGTACCGTGGGTCCAGGAGAGTGAACACCCAGTAATCGGTGTTGGAAAAAATTCTTCTAACGCGAGGGTCACGGGATAGGCAGCCTAACATGAAGTCTGCCATGTGCGCCAGAGTCCCAACACGCAAGAATTCCCTCTCCTCACTGGCCTGACTCTCCATTTCCATTTCCTCCTCCTCCTCCTCCAAGTCCTCCTCTTCAGCCCATACACGCTCAAGAGTTAAGGACTGAGCACTGGTACCCTCTACTGTCTCGCCGACATTCTCCTCCTCTTCCTCCTCATCCCCCTCCTCCGATACGCGCTGAGAAACAGACCGGAGGGTGCTCTGGCTATCAAGCGACGTATCTTCCTCCACCGTCTCTTTTGACAAGCGCAAAGCATCCGACTTGATGCTGAGCAGTGAGTTTTTAAACAGGCAAAGCAGCGGGATGGTGAGGTTGATAATGGCGGCATCGCCGCTGACCATCTGTGTTGACTCCTCAAAGTTGCTCAACACCTGGCAGATATCAGACATCCACGTCCACTCCTCATTGTAGACTTGAGGAATCTGACTGACCTGACTACCAGTTCTGGTGGAAGTTGACATCTGGCAGTCTACAATCGCTCTGCGCTGCTGGTAAACTCTGGATAACATGTTTAATGTCGAATTCCATCTCGTGGGCACGTCGCACAACAGTCGGTGAGCGAGCAGTTGTAGGCGGCGCTGCGCTGCCCTGAGAGTGGCAGCATCTGTGGTCGACTTGCGGAAATGCGCACAGATGCGGCGCACCTTGGTGAGCAAATCAGACAGATTGGGGTATGTCTTGAGGAACCACTGAACTATGAGATTGAACACGTGGGCCAGGCATGGCACATGTGTCAGTCTGCCGAGTTGCAGAGCCGCCCCAGTTCCGCCCGT
>ONZH01021849.1:0-19890 GCA_900303285.1 Rhinella marina
TTTTGCTGCTGCTGTACCTTGGCTTGCTGGGATCTGTAGTGCAGTCTAGGGAATACGTTTTGTCACTATAAACTACAGTCCAGTGAACAATTGTGAGGTGTGCTGTACAGCAGCGTCAGTCTATAAAATAAGTTTTTTTCATTTAATTATATAAACTACAGTCCAGTGAACAATTGTGAGGTGTGCGATACACTTGCCGCAGTCTAGAGAATAATTTTTTTCACTCAATTATATAAACTACAGTCCAGTGAACAATTGTGAGGTGTGTGATACACTAGCCGCAGTCTAGAGAATAATTTTTTTCACTCAATTATATAAACTACAGTCCAGTGAACAATTGTGAGGTGTGCGATACACTAGCCACAGTCTAGAGAACAATTTTTTTCACTCAATTATATAAACTACAGTCCAGTGAACAATTGTGAGATGTGTGATACACTAGCCGCAGTCTAGAGAATAATTTTTTTTCACTCAATTATATAAACTACAGTCCAGTGAACAATTGTGAGGTGTGTGATACACTAGCCGCAGTCTAGAGAATAATTTTTTTCACTCAATTATATAAACTACAGTCCAGTGAACAATTGTGAGGTGTGCGATACACTAGCTGCAGTCTAGAGAATACGTTTTTATTCTCAGTTATATAAACTACAGTCCAGTGCAAAATTGATTGGTTTGCGGTGCAATAGCTGGAGTCTAAAGACTACATTTTTTTGCCTCAGATAGTAATTCTACTGTCTACTGAATACGGTTTTGGCCTCAGATATTAACTCGCCAGTTTGGTGAATATACAAAATGTTGAACCCAAGGGCTAAGGGTCGAGGACGAGGGCGTGGGCGTTCAAGTAGTGTAGGGGGCAGAGGCCGTGGTCCTGGGCAGGGTGACACTGTACATGCTGATGAGGGAGCAGAGGAACGCCGCAGAGTTTCGCTCCCTAGCTTAATCTCGCAACTTACTGGGTCACGTGGTACACCACTATTGAAACCACAACAGTGCTAACAGGTGATGACGTGGATAGCGGACAATGCGTCCAGTAATTTATCCACCACCCAGTCTTCCACGCAGTCCACCCACGCTAGCCAAGGGAGTAGACCTCTGGCTCATCCAGCTCAACCTCTTTCCCCCCTGCCTGCCCCCCCCACGGAAAATATGGATTCAGATCCAGCATACTCACAGGAACTATTTTCAGGACCCTACCCAGAGACACAAACCACTGCTCAACAGCAACCTGAGCAGTTGCTCTGTCCCGATGCCCAAAATTTAGAACTTTCGCAGTCTGTGGGTGATGAGAGTGTGGAATTAGTGCAAGTAGTGTGTGAAGAGGTGTCGGATGATGATGATGATGAGACACGGTTGTCAGACAGTGACGTTGTTGTCAGGGCAGTAAGTCCGAGGGGGGAGCAGAGTGAGGAATCAGAGGAAGAGCTGGTGGATGATGAGGTGACTGACCCGAGCTGGGTTGGTAATCCAACTCAAGACAGTGCTTCTGAAGTGGAGGAAAGTGCAGCATCAGAACAGGTTGGAAGAGGCAGTGGGGTGGCCAGAGGGAGAAGCAGGGCCAGAGCAGGTAGATCAGCAACTGTTTCACGGAGTCAGGTTCCCATGCCGAGGCCTAGATGTTCGCAAGTCTGGAGGTTTTTTAAAGAAACTGAGGATGACCGACGGATTGTGGTGTGCAACCTGTGTCACACCAAGATCAGCAGGGGAGCCACCACAACCAGCCTAACCACTACCAGCATGCGCAGGCATATGAGTGCTAAACACCCGACTCAGTGGAACCAAGGCCATTCACCTCCTGCGGGTCACACCACTGCCCCTTCCCCTGTGTCACATGCTGGATCGGCGAGTCCACCCCCCGCCCAGGACCCCGGTACGAGCGCCTCCCGCCCTACAACCACCCCTTCACCTGCACGATCCTCCACAACCTCCACCAATATGTCCCAGCGCAGCGTTCAGCTGTCTTTGCAGCAGACATTTGAGTGCAAGCTCAAATACAATTCCAGCCACCCACATGTCCAAGCCCTAAACGTCCACATCTCCAAATTGTTGAGCCTGGAGATGCTGCCCTATAGACTGGTAGAGACTGAGGCTTTCCGCGACCTGATGGCGGTGGCTGTTCCACGCTCTGATGCTCCCCCTTGCCTTGCACTGCATAGCACAGGGTAAGGTCTGTTTGTTTACTGCCGGTGATGTACAGTAGTAGCCTTCTCCTCACCACTCTAGGTGGAGACTTTCACCTAGTACTGAGCTCAGTGATGTCACCGGCATAAATGGCCAGTCTGTTGCGCTGCCCTAGGCTGTTTTAGAGGCAGTTACCAGTAAACAAACAGACCTTGCCCTGTTCTATGCAGTGCAAGGCAAGGGGAGGATTGGAGCAAGGAAATGCTCCAATGCTCCACTCATTCATAGTAAATGAGTTAGGAAGAGGATATATCGGGTTTCAGCTGTGGACCTGGAAAACCACTTTAAGGCCAGTACCTGGGAGCCTTCCAGTAGTCTAGGCCACATAATATATCTTGTGAACTTTATCACATAAAAAAAAATAAACTTGTTTTATGATTGAATATTATAGATGTACCATGTCCTATGATTATTATTTTTTTGTATTTGAAATCCCAGCCTGTAATAATGCTACTATGGTAACAGTCTGACCTTTGATTTCCTGACGATTTTATCATTTTAGATTCTTTTCACAGCACTGTATTTATTTTTAGTTTAATAGAAATATCACACAATGTCTCTTTTGAAAGATAGACATATATTCAGGTTTTTAAAGCTTTGCTTAAAAGTCTTTCAAGATACACATCTACTTATAAACAATTTCACACTAGGAGAAGATGTACATTATTTTTGAATTCTTATACTTTTTGCTTCTCATTTTTCAAAATTACATTTCTTTACAAAACACATATTTAACCCCTTAGTAACTAGTGACGACCCATACATTTTTTACAGCGGTCACTAATATAACCTGAGCTCCTGTAATAAATCTAGTGTTGTTCCAGACATGTTGTCTAAAATGATGCCATCTATGGGATTAGTAAATTTTCTTCATTGTAGTATGAAGTGACATCAGTATGTTTATATTTTTGTGATATTTATTACCCCTGTCATGTGGCAGCTGATCCTTAAGGCATCATTGATACGACTGTGGTACGACCGTGCCCGCAAACTGCGTGTCTGCAAAACACAAACACCATCCATGTGGGCTATGCATCACGGTACGGACCCATTGACTTCAATGGGTCAGCATACTGCAAGATGTTGCAAAAAGATAGGACATATTCTACCTTTTACAGCATGGCTACACAGTCCCAGAAGCCCACGCAAGGGCTTCTGTGTGTTTCCAGGTCCATGCATCTGCGCTGCAAAAGGTAGGACATGTCTTTTACTGCATCTTGTGGATCGTGGACCCATTGAGGTGAGTGGATTGTGGACCCATTGAATTCAATGGGTCCACACCACCATGTGGAGCGAACACTGCCAGTGCCCAACACGGTGGCAGGTTTTGCTAAGACCTTCAAATGACTACAGTTTCAAGCACCTAACTCTGATTTTTGGCATGTTGGAGAGGAATAAAATCCATCAGAAAGCATTTGTATAGTATTGGTTTATGAGCCAGATGTCCACCCACAGGAGATTATGCTGTGGAGTAGAATAATGGGTGATAGCCAGACCCCTCTAGTTTTCACTTCAGGTACATTAACGGGACAATGCCAGGCCGCATGTTGATTGTGCTACTGTGAGCAACCTGCATGACCTAAACATGCTACCATAGCCTGCAGCATCCCTGGACTTGACTACCATCGAGCACATCTGGGACATCATTAGCCAGCAATTGCAAATGAAAAAAAAAAATACTAAAAGAATATTTAAAAATCCCCATCTTCCAAGAGCCATAACTTTTTTAATTTCCCTTCCACATGAGAGCTTACTTTTTATATGACGTTATTTCTCCTGTGGGGTGGTACAATTATGGACATACCATATTTATTTGTCATTTATATGTCATTTATATGTTCTACTTAAAAAAATATAATTCTTTAAAAAAATATATATGTGGTTTTTTGCATCGCAATATTCTGATAGACGTAACCTATGCTATGTGATTACTATTTTTTTGTGGGGCAAGCTGTCGAGTTTACTGGTATCATTTATGGGTACATACGACTTTTTGATCACTTTTTGTTCAATTTTGTTTGGAGAGGAGCAATGTGACCAAAAACAGCTAATTAAATACATTTGTTTTTTACTTTTAAAGCATTCACCACACAAGATGAGTATTTTTTTAGTTTAATTGTTTGGGCAGTCTAAGATGTGGTGATACCTACGTATTATGTTTATTATTATTTTTTATGTGTAAATTAGGGAAAGTTGATGATTTGAAATTTTAATACTTTTGTGTTTTTTATTAATTAAAAAAAAAACATTTGTTTAACTTTTTTTTACTGTAATTTTTAGTTTCCTTCAGGAACAGAATGCTATTGCAGTCTATGGGATTTTCACAGGGTTCCTATCAGGTTGTGCCTTGGGCACAACTTTTTAGACAGTTCACTATAAAAACACTTGGAGCATTCACATGGCCCTTAGATGGATTAATGTTATATCCAGCCTCTTTAAAATATCTAGGAGCCAGTAACTAACATTTCTCCTTACATATGGATGACTTTTGAATATTCAAATGGACTCTCTCCTCAATTGTTTTCTCCCCAAAATAGATAAGATTACAAGGACACATTAAAGGAGTTATCCCATCACTAATGTAAAACAATTAAAATCAGACATCATACAGTACATGACAATCTCTATCTAACAAAGCTAGAACCAGCCCTGTACCTCACATGGATCTGGAGATATCCACATTCATTGCTCTGCAAGAATTTTATAAAGCTGTCAGCTAAAGGGGAGGGTTTTTTCTGCTGCAGCTAAGGGGCCATGACCCAACTCTCCTTATAACAACTCAGGAGACAGTTGAAAGATGAAACTGAGCATGCGTGGCCTTCTCAGTGAGCTGGACAAAGAAAAAAGAAAAAAACAAAAAAGGTGCTATATAGATAGATTTTATTGAATAGCTCAGTGGCTATGCAAAATGTTTAATTACATGTAATTACAATGTGATATTGTGATGTGCATATGATATAAACACATACAGTGCCTTGAAAAAGTATTCATAATGTTTTCACGTTACACCCACAAACTTAAATGTATTTTATTGGGATTGTATTTGATAGAACAAAACAAAGTAGCAAGTATGAGTGAATGGTTTTTACAATTTTTAACAAATTTTGCATTTGATCTCATCTGACCACAGCAACTTATTCCACATGTTTGCAGTGTACTCTACATGGCTTGTGGCAAACTGCATATGGGATACTCGTGGCTCACTTTAAAAAATGGCTTTTATGTTGCCACTCTTCCATAAAGGATAGATTTGTGGAGTACACGACTAATAGTTGCCCTATGGACAGATTCTCCCACCTGAGCTGTGGATCTCCTCTAGAGGGACCATAGTCCTCTTGGCTGATTCTAAAAAGTGCTCTCCTTGCTTAGGCTCTTAGTTTAGGTGGACAGCCATGTATTTGTAGGTTTGCAGTTGCGCCATACTTCTTCCATTTTCAGATGATTAATTGAATAGTGCTCCGTAAGATAGACAGAGCTTGGGATATTTTTTTAGTACGTAACCCTGCTTTACACTTCTCGACAATTTTATCCCTGACCTGATTGGTGTGTTCCTTGGTTTTCATGATGCTGTTTGATCACTAATGTTCACTGACAAGCCTCTGAGGCCTGTGGTTATACTGAAAATACATTACACATAAGTGGACTCTATTTACTAATTAGGTGACTTCTGAAGACAATTGGTCACACTGGATTTTATTTAGAGGTATCAGAGTACAGCGGGCTGAATAAAAAATGTCACTCTTTCAGATTTTTTATTTATTAAAACTTTTGAAAACCATGTATCATTTTCTTTTCACTTCACACATATGCTTGCTGCTTTGTGCTGGTCTATAACATAACATTCCAATAAAGTACATTTAAGTTTGAGAGTGTAATATAAAAAAAATGTGGAAAAGGGGTATAAATACTTTTTCAAGGCACTGTAAATGTCAATGCTTGAAAATGGCTGCATTAAGCAGTTGAATTGTTGAATTAAAGACATAGAGTGAAGCGATATTTTTTTGCAATTGAATGCTGCTTTTTGTCCCTTTTTTGTTGTGACTTTGATTCCTTGAAGCATTCACCTGTGCATTGCTTTCTTTTTTTCATTAGCAGCCATTATGCTTCTCAATGAGTCATTTGCACATTGCTTCTTCTGTTATTTCTGTGCTATTCATTTTGCACTGAATTATGACCTGAATTTTTCTTTCATATTTCTTGCATTGAAGAAGAGCTCTGTGAGCTGACACAATTGAAATATGCTATTCATTATGTCACCCCAGCTTTGTTACTAATCAATAGTTACAATGATATTCATATTATGAAGAGAAGAAGGACAAGCGTAAAGCTGTTTGCATTTGCATGATTGATCTGAGTGTTCCCACCTCTTAGAAAGATGGATAATTAAGACCCAATGCAACATTTAGTATTATGTCCTAATGATGCAAAGTGTGAAAGAACAGTAGAAATCTTTTGCTTTTTGTTTAATGCACCAAAAATAAAATTCAGCACAGATTCTGGGAGACTAGGATGTGCATATGTATGTGCTGAGATAAAAAGCCAGCTATAAAAAGGCAGACATTGATAATTATTTCCAATTTCTTTCTATGACATACTATTATGTCACAGAGTGTTAACTTCCAGTGCCCTGTAACATAATACTAGGTCAAATAACGCTAAGGAGATACATATTCTGTTTGCATAGGGATTCTAGAAAATGTAGTTATTCCACACAATAGGAAAATATGAGAAAATAGAAGAAAATATTATAATTTGTTTCTAGTTAGTGTGGTGTGAACACTGTGATGCCTTCCAGTGCATATGGTAGACAGCGCAATCAGTTGTACTACAGCCTCAGATAAACTTGCTTACAGAAATCCTTTCCTTGTACAAGCATATCATGTCAGTCCTTTAAGCTACTCTGTGGCTCTAGTAATTTCAGCCTTGAAATATATTTACAAGGCTAAAGCTGCACACACTGATGTTTTATAAGTAACGATCAGTAAGAGACAATACATAGAAAGGACAATAGACAACTATACGCAGGTCGCGGATTTAATAAGAGACACTGATGCTGATAATGTGAAAATAGACATTTTCAGATCTTCAGCAGTAAGCTCAGTAGACAGGTAAATATATGCAGTCCCTACAATATACAATTGCAGAAAGATAGAATAACATATTTATAAAACTCCTGCTTCAGATTTCTCCATGGATCTAGACAGGATAATGTGGAAAAGTATATGGATTTTGTAGTATTTGTATGCTTTTTCACAAATTATTATGTGGTGTTTATGCGCTGAACAAAAAGTCATCATCTGCACAAGCGAACCGGTTTCCATCAGCTATATACACTATATGGACAAAATAATAATGGAATTCAGGTGTTTCGTTCAGTCTCATTAGTGCATTTGTAAAAAATATCTGGTCCCTAGCCATGCAGTCTGCCTTTAAAAACTAATTGTCGAAGAATGGCTTCCTCTAAAAGGTCTCAACAAATTTCTGTGTGGTCCTGTAATAGGATGCCAGTGCTACAATAAGTCAGTTCATGACATTTCTTCCCTCCTAGATACCTAGATATTCCACCATCAACTGTGAGTGGTATTTAGTGATGAGTGAATGGAATTCGACATGAATTTGTAAAATAATTTGGGTTGAACCTAAATCCAGTTTTTTGGCGATTTGATGCAGGTGCATTTCTCAAAATGGTGTCAGACTTTTCAGATGAAGAAGCAGGAAAGATGTAGAAGGAGGATCACATGATCCCAGGAGGTGTTCGTGTATACACACTGACAGGCACTCGGCACCAAAAAGTGAAAATTTATTGAGCTATTAAAAAAAAAAATACTTAAAAAACCCAAAAAGTGCCGGACATTTTTCAAGAGGCTGTTTGTTGCCATCATCAGCCATGTGAGTCTTGTGTCACCAAGCATAATGCCAAGTGTTGGATGGAATGGCGAAAGCACAATGCCAAGTGTCGGATGGAGTGGTATAAAGCATGACCACCACTGGCCTCTAGGAGTTTGATGGATGCCAGGATAACGTTACCTGCTTGATTGCAATGTGGAAAATTTGGTGGAAAAGGGTTAATGTTATAGGGGTTGTCCTGTGCTCCATAGTTAAAGTGAAGTGAAAACTTAATGCTTCGGGATACCAAGAAATTTCAGCTTCCACCTTTGTATAGATAACACACCATACACAATAGGTAATATTGCAGCTTATCTACTTCCTCCTGACCTCTGCAGAGACCAAAGAGCATACCTAGAATATTATACCATAGAAGTCAATTAGTTTCTCTCGTATCCCTCGTGTCTATGGCCCAGGTGTCTACTGTCAAAGTCTTGACACATTTTAGACCTAGTGGCCACTGTGAAAATGTGATTTTAGGATTATTGTAAAATATAGATAGGAACATGGAAATTAAAAAAAAAAATCCCCAAAATTCTAATAAATATCTGTTTAATGCATTTCCTTTAAACAGGACTTGAAATGATATGACTTGACTTGATATGTCTATTTAGAAAAATATTGAATTTTTTATGAAATAATTCTGGAGCATACTTTACTAGTTAACTGTTGTACCATTCCTCTCTTATTGTTCTTAAATATGTGTGAATAAAATTACAACTTGGTGTTAATTCCCTTGTCAAAGAGCTATGTCTCTACGCGTTTATCAGCATTGAATGGGCAGTGTTATAGCGTGTAACTCATAACACTTAGGGCTCTTTCACACCACCGTTAGGGATTCCGTTCAAGCTTTCCATTATAACATCGACGTCGAACAGTCGACAGGACTTTGGTTTCCGTCCAGCATAACGGCATCCAGACGGATCCGTTATGCTTACCCATAGGCTTCTATTATGACAGATCAAAACGGAATGCCTCTTAAAGGTGTCCGTTTTGATGTCCGTCCTAGGGATTCCGTTTCTTTACGTTATAACAATGTTATAACGGAAAGCTTGAACGGAATCCCTAACGGTGGTGTCAAAGAGCCCTTAACTGTAAGTGGAATAGCAGAGAAACTCAACAAATTAGCATACTAAAAAAAAACACTATGTAACTTATTTTATGGAAAATACAGTTATTCTCTAGAATAGAAATGTCAGGAGAGCTGACAGGTCCTCTTTAGATATTGTACACATAATTCAAATATTAATTAATTAATTACTTTTGTATTAAATTACCTGTATTTTGAGATAAAACACTTTTTAATTGAGTTTAACAAAACTTTTCTTTGACTTCTGTCATCTGTGTAGACTACATAGCAGACTACAGTCTGATGGCAAATTTATCAGACTGGCTGTCTGATGGCTCAGTCTCCAAATGTTTATTACTAATGGCTGAAAGTTCAAGAGGTTGAACATTTTCAAAAAGAATGAAACTATTAAAGGGAGTCTTTCACCTGTTTTTCACCTATATAACTAACAGCACTACCCCACAGAAGATTGCAAACACATCCCAGACATACCTATGTGCACTGTGTGTCTGTATTACATGCCCAGGAAAAGAACTTTGAATCTGCAGGAAAACAGCTCCCAAGTGCCCAGCTGAAAGTGAAACTATCTAACAGCTATATCTTCTGATATACTGGATAGAAGTGGTTTTGGTATCATTTCAAAGATTGGAATGTCAGCTTTCATAGAAGGTCAGAACCATTTTTCTATCTGCTACCAATCACAAGATATGAGCAGCTAAATCAGCCCTCTCCTCTTCAGTCTGGTTTGCTTTGGGCACTTGCAGCAGCAGAGCTGGGCACTTGGAGCTTTTTTCCTGCAGAATAAAAGTGCTTTTCCTGGACATGTAATACAGACACAAAGTGCACACATGTCTGGGATGTGTATGCAATCTTCTGTGGGGCAGTGCTCTTAGTTATATTGGTGAAAAACAGGTGAAAGACTTCCTTTAACACTACTATACTTGAACAAAATTTATTCTACATGAATGCATTTTTTAAAGAATTTCCTAAAAGCTTCAGTGCATGAATTGCTCAAAAGGTTGAACAATCGTTCTCAACAAACAGTTGCAAAATCTCCTAATGAGTTAATTAATTAATTAATTTAGACCAAGCCATAGCTTTTTCTAATGCTACAGCGTTTGCATGAACACAGGTAGACATCTGTCCATATTATAGCAGAACTTTTGGGCTGCTTGTTCAGAAAAAGCCAATGCTCTTTCTGATAGTACTGGGTGTGTATAAGTGCTGTAAGGCATCTACCCCAATAAGGGACAGGTTTTGAAACATTTTTAATAATAAAAAACATAACAAACCGAAAGTGCAGTGTGTTTGTTAACAGCATCAACCATATATTTACCCATAGCTATAAGCAGTATGTCACTGTCACTCTGACATTAATAATGCTGTCTTTGCATTGAAGAGCTTGAAAGGGAGAGGAAGAAGGAAAGAGAAAGAGAGAGAACTAAGTTATAAAAATATAAAAAAAGAAAAACAAAACAAATGAAACAAAATACAAATCCTGGTAGACCTCACAGTGTCATACACAAATTTTCATGCCCAATGTAACACTTCAATTAGTTAGAAGCGGACTCCAAAAGAATTTAAGAATTTCAAGACATTCACTCATCTCTTCTGCTGCAATGAAAACTACTATATACTTGTCACAGAACAACTAAGACAAATGAGAATGCTAATAGAACTAGTCTATGACTTAAGCACTATTACAGGAGATACATAAGCAAAAACATAATTTTAATTGAAAAGATATATAAAATTAAATAAAGGAGACAAAAACAACCAAAATATGTGTAAAATGAAAGGGTGTAGATAGGAGTACTATGGTGGGAATAGACCAGATGATTACTTAGATAAATACTAGGGTAGACGGATGGGAAGGATGAAGGGACCCCCTGACCCTGCACCCTAAGGGGCCTTTTACACAAGCAGATCCTGTGCATGGAATCCACTGCGTGAAAGAGAGCCAAGCCCTGTTCTGGACAGCAGAGACACGGAGCATTAATATGATTGATAATGCTCTGTGCCTCTCTATGACCTTTTTACTATAAAATTACAGTGAAAACTTTATCTCACTAGATCCGAAAGTTAGGGAAGGACAGCATGGCAGAAATATCTGGAAATGGGTGCACGTCTCCTGGGGGGTTGTTGAATCCCCCCGTAAAGATCAGATGATTCAATATACGAAGACGAATTTGGTGGAGTCCTTGCAGTGAAATGCTTTATTGCGGATGCTACGTTTTGGCCAAATGCTTGAAATATTTCACTGAAAGGACGTGCTTTCTCCACCAAATTCTTCTTCGTACATTGGGTCAACTTTATCTCACTGTGATTTTGTAGTAAAGAGATCACAGAGAGGCACAGATGACATATATGGCTGTAAAATAACACTAAACATGTTGATAGTAGCCAAAAAAGCATAGTTTCTGACCTATGCTGAAATGGTATGGCAAAATTCTGGTCTTTAAAGATGGCGGCCTTTCCTGAGTGCAGCAGGGTTCATAGCCAAGTGGTTTTTGCTGTTTAATAGAGCAGACACCTGAGATCGATTGCTGGCATATAACCCATCAGAAGCTGTGGTCAACTGTGATTATGAGATCTGAGAGTGAAAAACCCAAAAGTGCTGGGCTTCCAGACATGGAATGGTATCACTACACGGGGATCAAGACGGCTGTCACTCTAGTGTCTTTTACAGATATATTCCTGCAGGTGGCGGCGCTACGATTACAATATATTCAATTTTATATTTTTCAATGCATTTATTTCCATTGATAAATAAACTTGGGGATCTAATGATAGCATCAGTGGCGTAACTACAACTAACTGGGCCCCACAGCAAATTTTTGAATGGGGCCCCCCCAGAAACTTCCTCGCAACCCCGAACTCACATGCAACCCTCACTCTTGTGGCTAGTCAAGATTGAGCTCTCCCAGACAAGGCCTGACAGCCGCTCCATCCGCTTTCTATAGTGTCACTGTATATAATGTCATTGTATAATACTGTTGAGGGGGGCCTGACAATAAAATCTTTTAGTCTCCCTCCTGAGGGGGCCCCTTGTGGGTCTGGGCCCCAAAGCAGCTGCTTCCCCTGCTTCCCCTATTGCTACGCCCCTGGATAGCATGATAGGACTTTGGGGGCTAAAAGAAAGTAGAAAAAAGTAAAAAAAAAGTTTTAAAAAATATAAAACCCCCGGATCAACTTGTAGGAAAACAGGCCGAACTGATGGACAGATGTCTTTTTTCGGCCTTATAACCGATGTTACTATGTAAATATAAAAAAAAACAATATGGGCAATTCACCATTTTTTAGTCTGTACACGGTGCCAAAAATAAAAACTGACCAAAAAGTCATACACACTAATGCTGTCTTGGCATTAAAGAGTTTGAAAGGGGTTGGTAACAGTCCTAGAAAAACTCTCATACATGACTTTTTGGGGCAAATTGAGTGCTTTCAAATTACAGTAATTTCAAACTTATTCAGACTGAAATTTATTTAATGTAGAAATAATTAGAATAGGACCCAAAATAGATTTCTGGAAATTTGACCATCTCTACACACTACTAACCTATGCTTCATACAAATCATCACAAATCGCAAAAAATAATACCTACAGTAACTAAAATTTGACTACTTAATATACTAGTAAAAATCACCCTGACAGGTATTTTATAAGTATAGCTGCAAATAATAATAATAATAATAATAATAATAATAATAATAATAATAATAATATTATTATATTATTATTATTATTATTATTATTATTATTATACAACCCTAAAAGAAAATACTAAAATAATTGACATACTATCAATGGATGTCGTATATCTGGACTTCACCAAAGCATTTGACACGGTACCACATAAAAGTTTAGTATATAAAATGAGAATGCTTGGACTGGGAGAAAATGTCTGTATGTGGGTAAGTAAACAACAGAAAAAAGTACAAACCTTTATTAGCATAATTCTACAATAAATATAATCACATCAGAGAGTAGGCATGATAACAAATAACAGACACTAAGAAAGGACTGCATGTAAGGGGGCAGATCACAGCTGCAGTAAATGATCACCCAAAACAATAAATACACATAATTTCGACCGAAGTGGATATGAATCAAATCGGGTGCACAACTGCAGCATACCTATACCAATATGTCATAAATAGAGACGAGCGAGCATACTCGTCCGAGCTTGGTGCTCGTTCGAGTATTAGGGTACTCGTAAGTGCTCGCTGCTCGGACGAGTATCTCGCCATGCTCGAGGAAATGGCAACTTCCGCATCGTGCATTTTTGGCGCCTATAAACTCAGCCAATCACAAGCCAGGAGACTCTGCGGTACACCCAGCATCACGTGGGGCCCTTACATGTCGATAGCAGGGGTTGGCTGGCCTGATCAGGTGACCCTGGATATACTAGTGACTGGCCGCGGTGCTCGGCTCAGATGCTGTCTGGATGTCGTTAGGGATAAAGCTGCTGCGTTTCAGGGAGAGTGTTAGGGCCTGCATTTAGTTCTCTGTTAGGCAGGAATCACCCAAAAAGAACCCAACAGCCCTTCTAAGGGCTACAAGAAATTTTTTTTTGTCTCCTGGCTTGGCTGGCTGGCTGGCACTAATAGTGCAGCTATCGCCATATATAACCCCTTTTTTTTTATTGTTATATCTCAGTGATATAAATCCATTTCACACAGCAGTGTGGAACCATTCTGTGTGTCACAGTTCAGTCCACTCACTACAATTCGTATTTTCTGTCCAGGTGACACTTTCGGTATGTCACTTAATACAACCAGGTCTTTTGCTTCCAGTTATATAGCTTGATCCCAAAAATCTCTGTGCAACATTTGTCTGGGTCGCAGTCAAAATAGCCACCGTCAGCAGGGTATCAGTTAGCTCTACGATAGTTTCTGCACGTCACGTTCCAAAAAAAACAAAACTAAAAAAAATATATATATTAAAAAAAATATATAAAAAAAATATTTTTTTTGTTGTTTTAGCTCAGTGATACAAATCCATTTCACACAGCAGTGTGGAACCATTCTGTGTGTCACAGTTTAGTCCACTCACTACAATCCATATTTTCTGTCCAGGTGACACTTTCTGTACGTCACTTAATACAACCAGGTCTTTTGCTTCCACGTATATAGCTTGATGCCAAAAATCTCTGTGCGACATTTGTCTGGGTCTCAGTCAAAATAGCCACCGTCAGCAGGGTGTCAGTCAGCTCTACGATAGTTTCTGCACGTCACGTTCCAAAAAAAACAAAACTAAAAAAAAAAATCTAAACAAAAGTTTTTTTGTTGTTTTAGCTCAGTGATACAAATCCATTTCACACAGCTGCGTGGAACCATACTGTGTGTCACAGTTCAGTACACTCACTACAATCCGTATTTTCTGTCCAGGTGACACTTTCTGTACGTCACTTAATACCACCAGGTCTTTTGCTTCCAGTTATATAGCTTGATCCCAAAAATCTCTGTGCGACATTTGTCTGGGTCGCAGTCAAAACAGCCACCGTCAGCAGGGTATCAGTTAGCTCTACGATAGTTTCTGCACCTCACGTTCCAAAAAAAACAAAACTAAAAAAATATATATATTAAAAAAAATATATAAAAAAAATAGTTTTTTGTTGTTTTAGCTCAGTGATACAAATCCATTTCACACAGCAGTGTGGAACCATTCTGTGTGTCACAGTTCAGTCCACTCACTACAATCCATATTTTCTGTCCAGGTGACACTTTCTGTACGTCACTTAATACAACCAGGTCTTTTGCTTCCACGTATATAGCTTGATCCCAAAAATCTCTGTGCGACATTTGTCTGGGTCGCAGTCAAAATAGCCACCGTCAGCAGGGTGTCAGTTAGCTCTACGATAGTTTCTGCATGTCACGTTCCAAAAAAAACAAAACTAAAAAATATATATATAAAAAAAAGTTTTTTTGTTATTTTAGCTCAGTGATACAAATCCATTTCACACAGCTGCGTGGAACCATTCTGTGTGTCACAGTTCAGTACACTCACTACAATCCGTATTTTCTGTCCAGGTGACACTTTCTGTACGTCACTTAATACAACCAGGTATTTTGCTTCCACGTATATAGCTTGATCCCAAAAATCTCTGTGCGTCATTTGTCTGGGTCGCAGTCAAAAAAGCCACCGTCAGCAGGGTGTCAGTTAACTCTACGATAGTTTCTGCACGTCACGTTCCAAAAAAAACAAAACTAAAAAAAAATATATATAAAAAAATAGTTTTTTTGTTGTTTTAGCTCAGTGATACAAATCCATTTCACACAGCAGTGTGGAACCATTCTTTGTGTCACAGTTCAGTACACTCACTACAATCCGTATTTTCTGTCCAGGTGACACTTTCTGTACGTCACTTAATACAACCAGGTCTTTTGCTTCCACGTATATAGCTTGATCCCAAAAATCTCTGTGCGACATTTGTCTGGGTCGCAGTCAAAATAGCCACCGTCAGCAGGGTATCAGTTAGCTCTACGATAGTTTCTGCACGTCACGTTCCAAAAAAAACAAAACTAAAAAAAAATATATATAAAAAAATATATAAAAAAAATAAATTTTTTGTTGTTTTAGCTCAGTGATTCAAATCCATTTCACACAGCAGTGTGGAACCATTCTGTGTGTCACAGTTCAGTCCACTCACTACAATCCATATTTTCTGTCCAGGTGACACTTTCTGTACGTCACTTAATACAACCAGGTCTTTTGCTTCCACGTATATAGCTTGATCCCAAAAATCTCTGTGCGACATTTGTCTGGGTCGCAGTCAAAATAGCCACCGTCAACAGGGTGTCAGTTAGCTCTACGATAGTTTCTGCACGTCACGTTCCAAAAAAAAACAAAAATCCAAAACACAAAATATACAAAAAAAAATTAGTTTTTTTTTGTTTTAGCTCAGTGATACAAATCCATTTCACACAGCTGCGTGTAACCTTTCTGTGTGTCACAGTTCAGCACACTCACTCCAATCCGTATATTCTGTCCAGGTGACACTTTCTGTACGTCACTTAATTAAACCAGACTAAACAAGTTTGTGGGTTTCAGTACACCAGGCCCGTTTATTTATTTTTTTTATATCATACACTTATATACAGAAAATGTTGAACCCCAGGGCTAAGGGTCGAGGACGAGGGCGTGGGCATGGGCGTTGGCATTCAATTACTGCAGGGGGCAGAGGCCGTGGTCCTGGGCAGGGTGAGACAGTACCTGCTGATGAGGGAGCAGGGGAACGCCGCAGAGCTACACTCCCTAGCTTCATGTCTCAACTTACAGGGACACGTGGTAGAGGACTGTTGAAACCACAACAGTGTGAACAGCTGATCTCGTGGATTGCGGACAATGCTTCAAGTAGTTTGTCCACCAGTCAGTCTTCCACGCAGTCCACCCACGTTACCCAAGGGAGCACTCCTCTGGCTCCTCCACCTCAACCTCCTATCCCCCAGTCTGCCCCCTCCCAGGAAAATTTGGAATGCGATCCGGCATACTCTCAGGAACTGTTTTCTGGACCCTTCCCAGAGTCACAAACCACTTCTCAGGTTGCTGCTGATCTCGTTCCCGATGCCCAAGTTTTCCAACTGTTGCAGTCTGTGGGTGATGATGATGATCATGATGACAATGTTGAGTTAGTGGAAGAAGTTTGTAAAGAGGTGTCGGACGATGAGGAGACACGGTTGTCAGACAGTGGTGAAGTTGTTGTCAGGGGAGGAATTCCGAGGGGGGAGCAGACTGAGGAATCGGAGGATGACGAGGTGATTGACCCAAGCTGGGTTGATATACCGAGTGAAGACAGTGCTTCTGAGGCGGAGGCGAGTGCTGCACCAGAACAGGTTGTAAGAGGCAGTGGTGTGGCCAGAGGGAGAAGCAGGGCCAGAGCTGGTGCATCAGCAGCAACTGTTTCACGTAGTAAAGCTCCCGTGGCGAGGCCTAGATGTTCGCAAGTCTGGAGGTTCTTTAAAGAAAGTGAGGATGACCAACAGACTGTGGTGTGCAACCTTTGCCACACCAGGATCAGCAGGGGTGCCACCACTACTAGCCTAACCACCACCAGCATGCGCAGGCATATGAGTGCTAAACACCCCACTCAATGGAACCAAGGCCGTTCACCACCTCCTGCGGGTCACACCACTGCTCCTTCCCCTGGGTCACTCGCTGCCTCTGCTAGTCAACCCCCTGCGTCACTAGCTGCCTCTGCTAGTCAACCCCCTGCCCAGGACCCCGGCACGAGTGCCTCCCGCCGGAAAACCACACCTTCGCCTCCACGATCCTCCACAGTGTCCACCAACGTGTCCCAGCGCAGCATTAAGCTGTCATTACAGCAGACGCTGGAGCGCAAGAGGAAATACAGTTCCACCCACATGCCCAAGCCCTCAACGTCCACATCTCCAAATTGCTTAGCCTGGAGATGCTGCCCTATAGTCTGGTAGAGACCGATGCCTTTCGCAATCTCATGGCGGTGGCTGCCCCTCGGTATTCGGTCCCCAGCCTCCACTATTTTTCCCGATGTGCCGTCCCAGCCCTACATCAGCACGTGTCACAGAACATCATCCGTGCCCTGACCAACGCTGTTTCTGAGAAGGTCCACCTAACACGGACACGTGGACAAGTGCTGCCGGGCAGGGACTCTATATCTCACTGACGGCACATTGGGTTAACTTGGTGGAGGCTGGTTCCGAGAATGACCCTGGGGCCGCTCATGTACTGCCCACACCGAGGATTGCGGGCCCTACCTCGGTCACGGTGTCTCAGACGTACTATGCCTCTTCCTCCTCCGACCCCTCCTCCTCCTCCACCGAATTACCATCCGTGGGCACGGTGCCTTCAGTCGGTAGCTCTAGTCGCAGCAGCAGTGCCGTGGGTAAGCGCCAGCAGGCGGTGCTCAAACTGCTGAGCTTAGGTGACAAAAGGCACACCGCCCAAGAGCTGTTACAGGGCATCACGGCGCAGACCGATGTGTGGCTGGCACCGCTGAACCTCAAGCCAGGCATGGTTGTGTGTGACAACGGGCGTAACCTGGTGGCAGCTCTGCAACTCGGCAGACTGACACATGTGCCTTGCGTGGCCCACGTGTTCAATCTCATAATTCAGCGGTTCCTCAAGACATACCCCAATCTGTCTGATTTGCTCACCAAAGTGCGCCGCATCTGTGCGCATTTCAGCAAGTCCACCACAGATGCTGCCACTCTCAGGGCAGCGCATCGCCGCCTATAACTGCCCGCTCACCGACTGTTGTGCGATGTGCCCACGAGATGGAATTCCACATTAAACATGTTATCCAGAGTTTACCAGCAGCGCAGAGCGATTGTAGACTGCCAGATGTCAACTTCCACAAGAACTGGTAGTCAGGTCAGTCAGATTCCTCAAGTTTACAATGAGGAGTGGACGTGGATGTCTGATATCTGCCAGGTGTTGAGCAGCTTTGAGGAGTCAACACAGATGGTCAGCGGCGATGCCGCCATTATCAGCCTCACCATCCCGCTGCTTTGCCTGTTGAAAAACTCACTGCTCAGCATCAAGTCGGATGCTTTGCGCTTGTCACAAGAGACGGTGGAGGAAGATACGTCGCTTGATAGCCAGAGCACCCTCCTTTCTGTTTCTCAGCACGTATCGGAGGAGGGGGATGAGGATGAGGAGGAAGAGGAGGAGAATGTCGGCAAGACAGTAGAGGGTACCAGTGCTCAGTCCTTAACTCTTGAGCGTGTATGGGCTGAAGAGGAGGACTTGGAGGAGGAGAAGGAGGAAATGGAGAGTCAGGCCAGTGAGAAGAGGGAATTCTTGCGTGTTGGGACTCTGGCGCACATGGCAGACTTCATGTTAGGCTGCCTATCCCGTGACCCTCGCGTTAGAAGAATTTTTTCAAACACCGATTACTAGGTGTTCACTCTCCTGGACCCACGGTACAAGCAGAACCTTTCCACTCTCATCCCTGCAGAGGAAAGGAGTATGAGAGTGAATAGATATCAACAGGCCCTGGTGCACAAGCTGAAACAATTCCTCCCATCTGGCGCCGCTAGCGGCAGAGGGCATGGTTCTGTGGGCCAAGTAGCGGGGGAGAGGAGGCGAGCAGGCAGCTTGTCCAGCACTGGCAGGGGAACGCTCTCCAAGGCCTTTGCCACTTTTATGTCACCCCAGCAAGACACCGTCACCTGTCCCCAGTCTCGGCAGAGTAGAAAGATGGTGAGGGAGTACCTAGCTGATCATACCAACGTCCGGACCGATCACTCTGCTCCATACAACTACTGGGTTTCAAAGCTGGACACGTGGCCTGAACTGGCGCTGTACGCCTTGGAGGTGCTGGCCTGCCCTGCCGCTAGCGTGCTGTCAGAGCGGGTATTCAGTGCAGCTGGTGGCGTCATCACCGATAAGCGTACACGCCTGTCAACTGACAGCACTGACAGGCTGATGCTTATCAAAATGAACAAAGCCTGGATTTCACCGGAATTCAAATCTCCTCCGGGGGAAAGCAGCTAAAATGTAACATTACTTATGTATCCGATTCCTCTTCTCTACTCCTCCTCCTCCATATCGTCTTTGCCTAACGCTGACCAAAAAAACGCCATTTTTCAGAGGTCCAACTGGCACTCTTTTACCACAATTTTTCAGGAGGGCCCCCTACAGGCCCTCTCTTCAAACAATTTTTCCGGACGTCCACCTACAGGCCCTCTCTCCAAACAATTTTTCCGGAGGTCCACCTACAGGCCCTCTCTCCAAACAATTTTTCCGGAGGTCCACCGGAATTTTTCCGCGA
>ONZH01021850.1:0-24282 GCA_900303285.1 Rhinella marina
CGGGCGCAGTTTGTATTGCGTTTGCTCTCTCCCACTCAGCCCAGTGCTTGAATTCCAAGTGACGCCGCATGCCTGAGGTGGTCAGATTGCTCTTCTCAGAGCCCCTACTCAGTTTTGAGTGGCAGAGTGTGCAAACCGCGCTCAGTTTGTCATCCGCACAAACATTAAAATATCTCCACACCACAGAAGTACGAGGCCTCGATGGGGGAGCTTCGCACGACTGGCCGCTGGCGGGAACAGCTTCGGCCCTGCTGGCTGTGGCCTCACTTCTCTGTCTGAACTGTCCTCTGCCTGTGGCCATCCTCTGCCTGTGGCCATCCCTCTGCCTGTGGACATCCCTCTGCCTGTGGACATGCCTCTGCCTGTGGACATCCCTCTGCCTGTGGACATCCCTCTGCCTCTTGCTGCCTTTTTCGGTGCTGCGCAGACCACCACCTCTCCACTGCTTTCCTCGCTGGACATCACCCCTGGCCAAGTGGGGTCGGTCATTTCGTCATCCACCACCTCCTCTTCCACTTACTCACTCTGCTCCTCCTCCTGCCCACTGGACATTCCAACAGCCTCCCTTGATGGCAACTGCGTCTCATCATCATCATCGCTCATGATAACAGATGCTGGCTCAGGGTCCACATCAGCAGGAGATGGCGAAAACTCCAGTGTTTGGGCATCACTACAAACAAATTCCTCTGCTAGCTCCTGGGATTCTTCCGGCACATCTGAAAAAGGACCCGAAAAGAGCTCCTGGGAGGGGTCAAGGGTGGGATGACTCTGTTGGCCAGGTGTGGAGGAAGGAGGTCAGAGTGAGACTGTGTGGATGACTGGCTGGTGGACAACTGTGTGGAAGCGCTATCGGCTATCCATTGCACCACCTGTTCAACCTGCTCAGGCCTCAACAGCGGTGTAACCCGCCCCCTGCTTAACTGTCCCATAAAGGCAGGGATTCTGGATGAGCGGGATCCTGGCTGATCCTCACCAGCACACATTGTATCCCCACTGGCTTCAACAAGGCCCCCAACAGCATTTCCGCGCCCCCGTCCTCGTCCACGTCCACGTCCTATTCCGCTAGCCCCCCTCCGCATTTTATTTTTTTTTTGTTGCAAATACAATATTTGGGTATATAATTAGGTATGTGAAATAATTTAGCAAGAGAACGCACAGTACAGTGGCCTATTAAAAGGCCTAGATATTGTATATTTCAAAGTACACAGCCGTGTAGTAACTGAACAGACGGTGGGTATTTACACCAGGTATGTGAGATAATTTAACAAGAAAACGCACAGTACAGTGGCCTATTAAATGGCCTAGATATTGTATATTTCAAAGTACACAGCCGTGTAGTAACTGAACAGACGGTGGGTATTTACACCAGGTATGTGAGATAATTTAACAAGAGAACGCACAGTACAGTGGCCTATTAAATGGCCTAGATATTGTAATATTTCAAAGTACACAGCCGTGTAGTAACTGAACAGACGGTGGGTATTTACACCAGGTATGTGAGATAATTTAACAAGAGAACGCACAGTACAGTGGCCTATTAAATGGCCTAGATATTGTATATTTCAAAGTACACAGCCGTGTAGTAACTGAACAGACGGTGGGTATTTACACCAGGTATGTGAGATAATTTAACAAGAAAACGCACAGTACAGTGGCCTATTAAATGGCCTAGATATTGTATATTTCAAAGTACACAGCCGTGTAGTAACTGAACAGACGGTGGGTATTTACACCAGGTATGTGAGATAATTTAACAGAAAACGCACAGTACAGTGGCCTATTAAATGGCCTAGATATTGTATATTTCAAAGTACACAGCCGTGTAGTAACTGAACAGACGGTGGGTATTTACACCAGGTATGTGAGATAATTTAACAAGAGAACGCACAGTACAGTGGCCTATTAAAATGCCTAGATATTGTATATTTCAAAGTACACAGCCGTGTAGTAACTGAACAGACGGTGGGTATTTACACCAGGTATGTGAGATAATTTAACAAGAAAACGCACAGTACAGTGGCCTATTAAATGGCCTAGATATTGTATATTTCAAAGTACACAGCCGTGTAGTAACTGAACAGACGGTGGGTATTTACACCAGGTATGTGAGATAATTTAACAAGAGAACGCACAGTACAGTGGCCTATTAAATGGCCTAGATATTGTATATTTCAAAGTACACAGCGTGTAGTAACTGAACAGACGGTGGGTATTTACACCAGGTATGTGAGATAATTTAACAAGAGAACGCACAGTACAGTGGCCTATTAAAATGCCTAGATATTGTATATTTCAAAGTACACAGCCGTGTAGTAACTGAACAGACGGTGGGTATTTACACCAGGTATGTGAGATAATTTAACAGAGAACGCACAGTACAGTGGCCTATTAAATGGCCTAGATATTGTATATTTCAAAGTACACAGCCCGTGTAGTAACAGAACAGACGGTGGGGTATTTACACCAGGTATGTGAGATAATTTAACAAGAGAACGCACAGTACAGTGGCCTATTAAATGGCCTAGATATTGTATATTTCAAAGTACACAGCCGTGTAGTAACTGAACAGACGGTGGGTATTTACACCAGGTATGTGAGATAATTTAACAAGAGAACGCACAGTACAGTGGCCTATTAAATGGCCTAGATATTGTATATTTCAAAGTACACAGCCGTGTAGTAACTGAACAGACGGTGGGTATTTACACCAGGTATGTGAGATAATTTAACAAGAGAACGCACAGTACAGTGGCCTATTAAAATGCCTAGATATTGTATATTTCAAAGTACACAGCCGTGTAGTAACTGAACAGACGGTGGGTATTTACACCAGGTATGTGAGATAATTTAACAAGAGAACGCACAGTACAGTGGCCTATTAAATGGCCTAGATATTGTATATTTCAAAGTACACAGCCGTGTAGTAACTGAACAGACGGTGGGTATTTACACCAGGTATGTGAGATAATTTAACAAGAGAACGCACAGTACAGTGGCCTATTAAATGGCCTAGATATTGTATATTTCAAAGTACACAGCCGTGTAGTAACTGAACAGACGGTGGGTATTTACACCAGGTATGTGAGATAATTTAACAAGAAAACGCCACAGTACAGTGGCCTATTAAAATGGCCTAGATATTGTATATTTCAAAGTACACAGCCGTGTAGTAACTGAACAGACGGTGGGTAATTTACACCAGGTATGTGAGATAATTTAACAAGAGAACGCACAGTACAGTGGCCTATTAAATGGCCTAGATATTGTATATTTCAAAGTACACAGCCGTGTAGTAACTGAACAGACGGTGGGTATTTACACCAGGTATGTGAGATAATTTAACAAGAGAACGCACAGTACAGTGGCCTATTAAATGGCCTAGATATTGTATATTTCAAAGTACACAGCCGTGTAGTAACTGAACAGACGGTGGGTATTTACACCAGGTATGTGAGATAATTTAACAAGAAAACGCACAGTACAGTGGCCTATTAAATGGCCTAGATATTGTATATTTCAAAGTACACAGCCGTGTAGTAACTGAACAGACGGTGGGTATTTACACCAGGTATGTGAGATAATTTAACAAGAAAACGCACAGTACAGTGGCCTATTAAATGGCCTAGATATTGTATATTTCAAAGTACACAGCCGTGTAGTAACTGAACAGACGGTGGGTATTTACACCAGGTATGTGAGATAATTTAACAAGAGAACGCACAGTACAGTGGCCTATTAAAATGCCTAGATATTGTATATTTCAAAGTACACAGCCGTGTAGTAACTGAACAGACGGTGGGTATTTACACCAGGTATGTGAGATAATTTAACAAGAAAACGCACAGTACAGTGGCCTATTAAATGGCCTAGATATTGTATATTTCAAAGTACACAGCCGTGTAGTAACTGAACAGACGGTGGGTATTTACACCAGGTATGTGAGATAATTTTAACAAGAGAACGCACAGTACAGTGGCCTATTAAATGGCCTAGATATTGTATATTTCAAAGTACACAGCCGTGTAGTAACTGAACAGACGGTGGGTATTTACACCAGGTATGTGAGATAATTTAACAAGAGAACGCACAGTACAGTGGCCTATTAAATGGCCTAGATATTGTATATTCAAAGTACACAGCCGTGTAGTAACTGAACAGACGGTGGGTATTTACACCAGGTATGTGAGATAATTTAACAAGAAAACGCACAGTACAGTGGCCTATTAAATGGCCTAGATATTGTATATTTCAAAGTACACAGCCGTGTAGTAACTGAACAGACGGTGGGTATTTACACCAGGTATGTGAGATAATTTAACAAGAGAACGCACAGTACAGTGGCCTATTAAATGGCCTAGATATTGTATATTTCAAAGTACACAGCCGTGTAGTAACTGAACAGACGGTGGGTATTTACACCAGGTATGTGAGATAATTTAACAAGAGAACGCACAGTACAGTGGCCTATTAAATGGCCTAGATATTGTATATTTCAAAGTACACAGCCGTGTAGTAACTGAACAGACGGTGGGTATTTACACCAGGTATGTGAGATAATTTAACAAGAAAACGCACAGTACAGTGGCCTATTAAATGGCCTAGATATTGTATATTTCAAAGTACACAGCCGTGTAGTAACTGAACAGACGGTGGGTATTTACACCAGGTATGTGAGATAATTTAACAAGAGAACGCACAGTACAGTGGCCTATTAAATGGCCTAGATATTGTATATTTCAAAGTACACAGCCGTGTAGTAACTGAACAGACGGTGGGTATTTACACCAGGTATGTGAGATAATTTAACAAGAGAACGCACAGTACAGTGGCCTATTAAATGGCCTAGATATTGTATATTTCAAAGTACACAGCCGTGTAGTAACTGAACAGACGGTGGGTATTTACACCAGGTATGTGAGATAATTTAACAAGAAAACGCACAGTACAGTGGCCTATTAAATGGCCTAGATATTGTATATTTCAAAGTACACAGCCGTGTAGTAACTGAACAGACGGTGGGTATTTACACCAGGTATGTGAGATAATTTAACAAGAAAACGCACAGTACAGTGGCCTATTAAATGGCCTAGATATTGTATATTTCAAAGTACACAGCCGTGTAGTAACTGAACAGACGGTGGGTATTTACACCAGGTATGTGAGATAATTTAACAAGAGAACGCACAGTACAGTGGCCTATTAAAATGCCTAGATATTGTATATTTCAAAGTACACAGCCGTGTAGTAACTGAACAGACGGTGGGTATTTACACCAGGTATGTGAGATAATTTAACAAGAAAACGCACAGTACAGTGGCCTATTAAATGGCCTAGATATTGTATATTTCAAAGTACACAGCCGTGTAGTAACTGAACAGACGGTGGGTATTTACACCAGGTATGTGAGATAATTTAACAAGAGAACGCACAGTACAGTGGCCTATTAAATGGCCTAGATATTGTATATTTCAAAGTACACAGCCGTGTAGTAACTGAACAGACGGTGGGTATTTACACCAGGTATGTGAGATAATTTAACAAGAAAACGCACAGTACAGTGGCCTATTAAATGGCCTAGATATTGTATATTTCAAAGTACACAGCCGTGTAGTAAACTGAACAGACGGTGGGTATTTACACCAGGTATGTGAGATAATTTAACAAGAGAACGCACAGTACAGTGGCCTATTAAAATGCCTAGATATTGTATATTTCAAAGTACACAGCCGTGTAGTAACTGAACAGACGGTGGGTATTTACACCAGGTATGTGAGATAATTTAACAAGAAAACGCACAGTACAGTGGCCTATTAAATGGCCTAGATATTGTATATTTCAAAGTACACAGCCGTGTAGTAACTGAACAGACGGTGGGTATTTACACCAGGTATGTGAGATAATTTAACAAGAGAACGCACAGTACAGTGGCCTATTAAATGGCCTAGATATTGTATATTTCAAAGTACACAGCCGTGTAGTAACTGAACAGACGGTGGGTATTTACACCAGGTATGTGAGATAATTTAACAAGAAAACGCACAGTACAGTGGCCTATTAAATGGCCTAGATATTGTATATTTCAAAGTACACAGCCGTGTAGTAACTGAACAGACGGTGGGTATTTACACCAGGTATGTGAGATAATTTAACAAGAGAACGCACAGTACAGTGGCCTATTAAAATGCCTAGATATTGTATATTTCAAAGTACACAGCCGTGTAGTAACTGAACAGACGGTGGGTATTTACACCAGGTATGTGAGATAATTTAACAAGAAAACGCACAGTACAGTGGCCTATTAAATGGCCTAGATATTGTATATTTCAAAGTACACAGCCGTGTAGTAACTGAACAGACGGTGGGTATTTACACCAGGTATGTGAGATAATTTAACAAGAGAACGCACAGTACAGTGGCCTATTAAATGGCCTAGATATTGTATATTTCAAAGTACACAGCCGTGTAGTAACTGAACAGACGGTGGGTATTTACACCAGGTATGTGAGATAATTTAACAAGAGAACGCACAGTACAGTGGCCTATTAAAATGCCTAGATATTGTATATTTCAAAGTACACAGCCGTGTAGTAACTGAACAGACGGTGGGTATTTACACCAGGTATGTGAGATAATTTAACAAGAGAACGCACAGTACAGTGGCCTATTAAATGGCCTAGATATTGTATATTTCAAAGTACACAGCCGTGTAGTAACTGAACAGACGGTGGGTATTTACACCAGGTATGTGAGATAATTTAACAAGAGAACGCACAGTACAGTGGCCTATTAAATGGCCTAGATATTGTATATTTCAAAGTACACAGCCGTGTAGTAACTGAACAGACGGTGGGTATTTACACCAGGTATGTGAGATAATTTAACAAGAAAACGCACAGTACAGTGGCCTATTAAATGGCCTAGATATTGTATATTTCAAAGTACACAGCCGTGTAGTAACTGAACAGACGGTGGGTATTTACACCAGGTATGTGAGATAATTTAACAAGAGAACGCACAGTACAGTGGCCTATTAAAATGCCTAGATATTGTATATTTCAAAGTACACAGCCGTGTAGTAACTGAACAGACGGTGGGTATTTACACCAGGTATGTGAGATAATTTAACAAGAAAACGCACAGTACAGTGGCCTATTAAATGGCCTAGATATTGTATATTTCAAAGTACACAGCCGTGTAGTAACTGAACAGACGGTGGGTATTTACACCAGGTATGTGAGATAATTTAACAAGAGAACGCACAGTACAGTGGCCTATTAAATGGCCTAGATATTGTATATTTCAAGGTACACAGCCGTGTACTAACTGAACAGACGGTGGGTATTTACACCTGGTATACAAAAGGGTATTGCAGGCACACAGAACCCAGAACACTAGAGCCAAATAAACTGTATTTAAAAAAATAAAATAAAATTCACAGCCGTATACTGCCAGATCAGATGGTGCATATACACACTAGTTATATAACAGGGTTGTTCAGCCTAAAAGAACGCTGAACAGTAGTGCCAAATATAGTTTGGTATGTAGCAGAGCACCTAATACACCACTAATGCCTCTCTCTGTCCCTACTCCAGCAGCTATCCCTGAATACAGCAGCCGTTCTCTGTAAAGTCTATATTGTAGTAAAGCTATCACTGAAGTCCACTGTAGTAGCCCTGATAAGGGCTTTTAATCACGCTCCTGCCTGTCCAACAGCTAAAACCTATCTGTCCCTTCTCCAGCCTCTGTCCCTGACTAAGTTCACGCAGCATATGCGTACGAGCAGGAAGAGCTGAGTTTTTAATATTCGAGGTCACATGGTTTTTCCAGCCAATCCATGTAGACGCTGTTTTCGCGCTGCCAGCGTGCTCAGCGTGCCTGTCATACCCCCCCTGCATGTTGATTGGTGGAAAAAGAGCGCCAGGGAAGGTGGGAGGGGAAACGAATTCTAAGTGCGCCATCGCCGTTATACTCGATTGAAATCGAGTATGCCGAATATCGTAGTATTCGATCGAATACCGGCTCGATCGAACACTACTCGCTCATCTCTAACAATGAACTTTCCCAGACATTTTACACTTAACAACAGAAACTTTATTCCGAGAATTACACTTTTATATCCATTTATCAGCTATGCTACATATAATATAATATAAAATGAAATATAAAATATAAAAGAAACATTTCTTGGCCAATTTAGATGAATAGGACCAAAACAAATTTAAAGAAATAGCTTATCTGTAATCCACATGTATGCCAAGATCCAAGGTTTCTCAGCAGAACAATGCCATCACATTACCTTTAGCGGCTTGTGTTTTTCCCATAGTGCATCCTGGTGCCATCTGTTACTCAGGTAAACAACACACATGTGCCTGTCCATCCATATAATGTAAAATAAATGTGGTACTTTAGATCATGCTACCTTTTTCCATTGCTCAATGCTCTATATTGCTCATTTGCAAACCGTACGCAGTTACCCACGTTCTTACATTTTTCCATGCTTCCTGCTTCAAATCCGCTTTAGAAAGTATCTGTTCACATGGCACCTAAAAATACTACCATTAAGGTTGCAGTAGTTTTATTGCTATGCCTTATTGGTGTATATAGAGTAGCATGGTTCATGTTTTTGGCTGACCACTGGCTATATTATAAAATGCATGGGTGGGAATGGCTTGACACTGGACTTTCTCATCTGCAACCCCCCACTTCAGAGAAATAAGCTCCTGTGGCAAGTAATTATCTGCCTGAATCCAAGCCTTTATGTGGGTGGGTTGTGGCCACGCTGCTTTGAAGAACCATGCAACCAATTAGTCTGCAGATGCGTTCATGTAATAATGAAGACTGCACTGCATAGTCCTTCTTCATTGTTAATGGCCATGTGGCACATTTACTGGGACTGTTGCTGGTATGGGTTAAGCTGGTTAGGTTGGAGGGACTATATGCATATTATTGCTGTTCTGGCCTGAAGCCTCCTGCAGGTTATTTGACACAGAATATTAATCAGCTCTGGCATACCCATTTCTCCAACACCAGAGTTCTCCTGCCCTACAGGTGGGAACCCTTCTTCTGCCATCTGCTTTTCCTCCTTTTCCACATCATCTAATATTGATGAGAATATGTAATCAGGAACATCCAGGGGCTTGCTATCACAGCACTATGAGTCGTAATGTGCTCCCCGGCTTCTTACTTCCACTTTGTAAAACGTGCAGCCGCCATTTTAGGAAGAATTTATTGTTTACCACAAAGTGCGAGGAAATTCAGATTTGTTAGGAATTGAAGTTTTTCTAAACTTTGGACCAAATTCTGTTCAAATGCTTCGCTTTACTCAACACTACCAACCTAGAATAAGATCATTTAGGCGTAAAAGGCGTAAGCATTTGAAAGATCCAAAAACGGTATAAGGCGGATCCTAACTGAATTTAATTTTGTGGTACAACCTCCACTTCTGTATACTGAATTTCTACAGCATCCAACTGCTGAGAAGATTTTTTATTCCATATTTTCATCCAAATGAAAGCAATCAGAGCAACAAGTTGATTTATAAAGTCGGCATAACACTGATTATTTCCTTATCTACAACTGTGACTTTGGAGCTAAGCTTGTCATATGTTAATCAGTAGGGCGCCTCCTTATGAAGCATGCTTTTTTCTCTATAAATACGCTGATTAATATAATGATGTTGTTTTAGTACTTAGAAACGCTTTAAAAGGGAAATGAGTTACTGTTATATCACAGTCTCTATCGAAAACATGCTGGTCTGAAACAATCAGTAATAAGCTATGATCTTCTACTGATGCCTAGGCTATAACATGCTCATTATTAAGTGGGGCTTGCATCATTTTCACACTAATGGATCTCCTTTGATTGCATGAAACAGGTTACTTTACATCTCCAAGTACGTAATATTGCTGTTGTAAAAAAAAAAAGTTAAAAAAGTTATTAAAAAGAAGCTATTATTTTTTAAGTTAGTAAGGTGTGGCTCCTTAAATTTGTTTAACTTATTTTCTATCTTCATGGTGACTGTGTAAATTGTTTTTAGGCAAGAATGCTAGGGCTTGTCCACTCAAAATCCACCTAGCCCCAGCCAAAATCTAAGGCTGACCATCAGATTTTTCATTTAAAAACAGTGTAAATATGTTCCCTTTTTGGTTGAAGATGTCTTCTTCTCTGTCTTCTGACCTATAAAAAGATGTTTGCTGTTCACAAAAATGTAAGATTCTCCAAAATTAGGTTATTTTGGGAATGTATAATTAATTTGATTCATGTACAGTCAATTCACTGACAAAGTTCACTCTCTTGCCTCTGCTTTGCATTTTTGAATGGCAAAAAGTTTAGGAAAATTCTAAGTTTAGCCTGGAATCACACATACAGTTTTTGTGGCAACTTTTGATGCAGTTTTTGAGCAGAGGTCAAAATTTTATTTAAACAAATTGGGAATTGTAAAGGAAGGAATTTTCCTTCAATGTGGATCCATGCCTATCTTTGGCATGAAAACCACATAAAAAACTGTATATATGTTCAGACGTAAAACTGTTTCCTGAGGCATATGAATTGATATACTTATATGCTGATATCCTCATCAGTATCTGATCTGTTGACATCTCACATTCCTGTGAGTATTTGTTGTTGCAGCTCAGCCCTATTCACTTCAATGGGTTTGAGCTGCGCCAAGGCCATGTGACGATGAACGTGACGTCACATGGCCTAGATAAAGCTGTGGGAAAGCCACAATGCTACTGTAAGCGCCGGTGCCTTCTCAAACAACTGATTGTCGGGTGTCCCAGGTGTCAGACCCCCACTAATCCGATACTGATGACTGATCCAGATATATGTCTCAAAAAACACTTGTAATGTTGTTTATTTTCCCCCGGAAAAAGTTGCAGAGATTTTTAAAATGCAGTATTGGACTTTCTGCAACAGTATTCGGATAACAGTGAGGTTTTTTAAACCTTATTTTACATGCTTTACCTTAATGAAGAATCCAGCATTCTAAACTTACAACTTATCTTTTAACACTGACAGCATGAAGTTCCATATAGTGTCCAAAACTAAGATACGGATTTGTAAAGATTCATTCAAAATAGTAACCAAGACATTATACAGTATATACAGAACATGTGCCTCTCCACTTTAAATATTGTTGTAAACCCTGTGATTATCATTACACATAAAGTACACATCATCAATAAGGTTTAATAGGTTATTTGTAAATCAAGTAATTGGTTCCAAAACCTGACTCTAAATGAGGTTGTCTTTTGCTGGACCTTTGGGGCTCATTATACTGTAGAAGCATAGGTCTGCCTGTGCCTTTACTGATTTTCTAGCAGGTATGTCTGACCCTACTTACATTGAAAGCAAATACTTTATTTGTTATGTGTATACATTCTACACATTGTTCATAGTTATTTAGGTGTAAGGCTCATGTATACATATTGCACTGAGGGTTAATAGCTCGAAGCTATACCTATGGGTGTATGTGAAACAGTAGGTCTGAATGTGCTATATGTGTGCCTGTACTTGTCAGATAATAAGAGGTTTTGATGGGCTTCTACAAAGTTCTAGAGACTAATGTTTCTGATTGGAAACTTCATTTTTTTTGTTTCTATGATATTGGAAAAGATTTATTGGCGGCCCACAGTTCCTTTGTAATAGTTATACTCCTGCTTATCTGCTTCTTTATTTATAGTCACACCCCTGATTATCTCCTTCTATATTAGTAGTCACACCCCTGCTTATCTGCATCTATATTAATAGTCACACCCCTTCTTTTTTCCTTCTATATTAGAAGTCACACCCCTGCTTATCTGCTTCTATATTTATAGTCTAACACGTGCTTATCTCCTTCTATATTAGTAGTCACACCCCTGCTTATCTGCTTCTATATTTTTAGTGTCATCCCTGCTTATCTGCTTCTATATTAGTAGTCACAGCCCTATTATCTGTTTCTATATTAGTAGTCACATCCTTACATATCTGCTTCTATGTTAGTATTCACCCCCTGCTTATCTGCTTCTATATTAGTAGCCACACCCCTGCTTATATGTGTCTATATTTAGAAATCAATATTTATATTAGAGATTAGCAAATCGGTCTGCTTGATTCATCAGATCCACAGCTTCATGGTCAATAAAACTGCAAAGACTCAATCAAGGGAAGAAGTTATGGGGTCCCTGTAGAGACGGAGTCCATGTAAGGTTGGTCTCATTCTTATATTAATGGGTTCCGTAGAAACTGCAGTCATGGAAATAGAATATGAGCAATAACTGCCCTCATTACAGGTGGTTAGGAATGTTGTGATGTCAAACAGCACCTGATAATGACTCAATTGGTCAGGAAAGTTGGTGGGGCAATGTGCTAAATTCTTGCGCATGCTGTAGTACTTGGTACAATGTTGCAGTCAAAAGAATCCAATGCCAGGAGAGATGTTTGGCCCTGTCAATAAAGGGGCAGGGGGACTGTGGGCTGGTACGGTGCTTTGAGGTCTCAGGCCAGCCCCTCAGGGCTCCAGTGATCTAATTTGCATATTAATAAAAACATACATTTCTCGTGAATGCTGTAGAACCATAAATAAATTATTGTTTGAATCAGTGACATACCTGGTTTAATAAGGTTGATCCTGCTGATAGATGTGCTTTAAAGTTCCATACCTTTTTATAATTTTGTCTCATTTTTACCTGATTGACAGTCACGTAATTAAATTCACACCTGCAGGGGTAAATTTCTGGAAAAATTAATGCCATTTCCATTTCCTATTCTGCATAATAAGTTTGGTCTAAACTATGTCTCCTTGGAGACCACAGTCACTTTTATTTTCCTGGTAGATGTCAAGAAGAAGTGAAAATTGTGCATGAAACACTTTTGAGTTAAAAACAGTGTTAGATGCTTTAAAAGGTAGGCCACTGTCTTTTCATGGTTGGAGAAGCTTGTTTATTCATGAGCTGTTTAGTCATTTTAGTCACTGATTAGAAACTATTTGTTTTGTGCATACAGTAGATTATTTATGCTGAAATGTATGTGTTTTAAAGCTCTTTTGTTTTGAAGCTCCATTGCGTATCTGGTTTTCTCGTATTGACTAATTAATAGTTGGTGGCTGGCGTGCTGAAATTTGCATTCAAGCAGCAGTTACAATGGAATCAGCACTGTCGGAAGTGGCCCAAAGGAATTCCTCAGGACTCTTGCTTCTATCCCTTTATAGCTGATGTGCTTCTTTTTTTTATAGAAGTATACTGCTTTACTGTAAATTAGTAGCATTACACAGTCTGTTCTGGCCAAAATTATAATTACTGTACAGAGTTTAGGAACCTGATTATTTATGAGTTTTATTTTGTTTTCCTCAGTGTGTTCAAGACACAGAAAATATGTGTGGAGCATTTAGCAGCTCCAGTCAATGGTGACCCAGTTTAATCCCGTATGAACCATTCAAGCCTTGCCCCAGTGGCTATATAACCTTCATTTTATGTTTCACCTTTTAAAATAGAAAATCTAGAACACATAAGTCATTAGTTGTTGAAGAGATGTTCTGGATCTCCAGTTTCAGTGTTCTTTGACTAGCAGTTTTAAAAACCAGGACAACCTCTATCTGTATGTCTGTTATCCAACCTCTATCCATACAACTAAGCAAAGATAACCTCATAAATTAGAATATGTGCCAAACCTGTCGAGACTGGTGGCATGTTCAACCATCTCATGCATATGAGAGTGTCCTGACTTTCCCCGATAAATACTGGGGGGAAGAAGCTGTTGGATTTCAACATGCCCAAACATTTTGTTCTCACTATCACTAGTTTCAGAGGCTTACTCTCTTCTCCCCATTCGAATAAGCAGAGTATGCATGTGCCCATCTTTGTCTCTGAGTTACACTCTCTAGCATGTAGCATGCTTTTATTATAGCCAGTCATGGGACTTAGTAGTACCAAATACTTTTTCAGCCATAAGATGCCATCATCCTAACTTTTTAAAGATGTGTTACAAGTTTTAAATGTTGCTTTGTTTTCCACATTTTTGTAAAATGTCTCACTTTCGACATCTGATATGCGTTCTATGATCTATTATGAAAAAAATATGGGTCTATGAGATTTGCACCATTGGTTTTTGAGTGTCAGCAAAATGTATATGTACTGTTTCTAGGATTTCTCAGGATTTCTGATCCTGATTAAAGTGCAGGCAGAGGTTGCACTACTTTTAGTCAAAATACTCCTGTTAGGCTACTTTCACATTAGCGGCAGCCTATAACTGTAGTTTTATTCCAGCCGCCATGTTTGCCATGCTGCAGCCGAAACTCCGGCCCGCCCCCATTATAGTGAATGAGGCCGGAGTGGACTTCCGGCGATGCATGTACACTAGCGGCAGCACAGATCCAGCAGGCTGTTCCGGTCGGTGAAGGCTGCCGCTAAAGTGAAAGTAGCCTTAGCATTTTTGAGTAGTATTTTTTGCAGAGGACGAGTATGAAAGTTGCAGCAATTCAAATAAATAATATATCGGCATTCAGAAGGGCAGGTTCACAACAGTGTTGGAGGCTCCATTTAGGGCCTCTGTCACAGATTCTGTCAAAAAGACAGGACCAAAAAGTTCTGCAGACAGGATCCTGAATGGAAACTGAACGGACTCACTTATAGTCAATGGAGTCTGTTCAGCTCTGTTCAGGTCAGTAATTTTAATTGTTCTGCTGCTCTAATGGAGCACAATAACCAAAATAAAAAGCGGTGGTGTGAACCTGCCCCAAGAGGTTGGTAACAATGCAGGGGAACCATTGCCATTCTCAATAACATCTGTTCCTTCCCTTCAGCCCCTCCATCATACAGGCCCATGTAAATAACATCTCTCCCCTCCCTTCAGCCCCTCCATCATACAGTTCCATGTAAATAACATCCCTCCCTTTAATCCCTCCATCATACAGTCCCATGTAAATAAAATCTCCGACTCCCTACAACCCCTCCATCATACAGTCCCATGTAAATAACATCTCTCCCCTCCCTTCAACCCCTCCATCATACAGTCCCATGTAAATCACATCTCACTTTTCCTGTCAGCCCCTCAACATACAGTCCCATGTAAATAACATAATTTCCTCCTTTCAGTCTCTCATACTTACATTCCTATGTAAATATGACTCCCTCCCATCAGCCCTTTCAACATACAGCCCCATGTACATAACAACAATAACTTCTCTTCAGCCCTACAACATACAGTCTGATGTAAATAACCTCTTTCCGCTTCCTCCAGGCAGGGTTCATAACCCCCTGGGATGGGCCTGGAGTAAATGCACGGCAGGTAATTATAGACAAGTGACAAACTACAGTCCAATATAGTGTATCTGACTTCTCTGTGCTTTGGCTATAATGTGGCTATAATTGTCCTAGCCACTGCAGGCCAAGCGTTTAGAAACCCCAGGCAGGCACCCTGTCCAACATTCATAATGCCCACACCCCACCAGGAGTCTGCTTACCCCACCAGGCCACCACGTCGCTAGCATTATTAGTAAAGGTACAGCAGCTTGTCTCCCTCCACAGCAGTCTCAGAGCGGTGCACCCAATGGTCCTTCACTCCCGGCATACTGACCTACCTTCCTTATAAATACCAAAGCTCCTTACTGTACGGAGCTTTGTTATTGGATATTGGTATTGCTGTACCGCCTGTGCCCTTTGCAGGACGCAGTGCACTAATAAGTGAGTAATAGCAGTGAAAGTAAAGTTTTCTGCATATTAACACGCACAAGCCTTTTTACTTTAGAGAGATAAATGACCTGTATGGGTGTCTATGATGCTTAGACAGGCGTTATTGTGAAACCTGAGTGCAGTAGTTTTCAGAAAACCTTTCACTTTACAGTAAACATCATTATATATAATGATAGCAACTAGGGATGACCGAAGTTCTCTAAAAATCTTATAAAAAAATCACTTTGTGATTAATTACTTTGTCACTAAGCACATTTCTTTGTAAAGAGCGGGTGTAATGACAGGGAACGACGATCGTGCTGTCCCCCATCATTGAACCCCATCGCTGATCGCGGCATCTGATATCCATATTAAAGCATTTTAGTGTTTGCAAATTTTAAAAATATATATATAAAAATGGTACTTACCTCATGCATTCGATCACAAAGAGGTTGTCATACATCACCGCGCACGAGATTTCATGTGGGATCTTCAAGCAAGATGCCCATGGTGACCTCTTTGTGCTCAAATGGATGAGGTATAGTTTTTTGGGGTTTTTTTACCGCCATTTCAAGGAAAATTGATTTGTTACCGCAAAGCATGGGGAAATACGGCTTTGCGTCAAATCAAATTTTTCCTAAAATTTGGATCGAAGTCCACTTTGTGAAATTTGATTTGCTCAACACTAATAGCAACAGCAAGAAAATGAACATTTATGAAACAGTTAAACTATTTTTAGGCAGCGTTTCCTGTGCAAAAAATAATAAAAAAAAATGTGTTGGTTCTTAAAAAAAAAAAAAGATTGAGATAATAAAGCAAGATTAAAGAGTATGGTAATATGGATGAAGAACATTTGGTGGTTATGGCTCCTTTTTTATGTACTGTACATAGAAAGAAATACAGAATGATATTTTGCCTTCAGTTGCTGCACATTGACAACATCTTTAGCACATCGGCAGGCCCTCTGCTGCTGTATCATGGGATTTCCTCTTCGTTAGGTCTATTCATTGTAACTTTTGTTACTCGTCTAGAAGTGAACTTCCATATGTTGCTGCTCTACGTTGCCAAGCTTATTAAAATGCTATCCGATGCATTATCGCAAAACAGCAATAATCTTTTTACAATTAACACGCTAAGTAATTTCAAGAACATATTTGGTACAACCGCTCTTCTGCTAAGCCGAGGACTAATGCTGTTGACATTAAGCTTATTTTATTTTATTTTTTTGTACTTTTTCTCCCAAGCAGAAAGGGTACAATGAGTTGCTAATTACCATTCTGTACAATCACACTGGAGAGTCTTAGGAGTTGGCCAAAAGTTTTCTGTAGTTTGGGAAGACATCTCGAAAGAAAGGTTAAAGGAGAAATTCCAACTCAGCATAAATTGTGCAGTTTATTTTTTCTACACCATCTACATCCCTCACAAAGGGAACATTACCGCGTCTCAGTGCCGTTGTCACGCTAAGCAGCTCTCTTGAATAATCCTGGAAGGGGATGGGATGGATTTTATTTGCCATTTGATATGCAAAAAGTGTTTAGTGCTGTCGATGACAGATACATTTTATGTACAGAGCGATATAATATTAGTTTACGTTCCTCTAACGAACATTTTTAATTCAGTAACAAACTATATTGACTTGACCTACAGCACATAAACAAGAAAAGGGGAAAATAAAATATTATTTACGGTATTTGACATATGGGGAAGATTTATTATGCGGGGAATGTTTCAGCCAATTTTGATGGAGTCCGTGTTGCTGTAATTTGCACCAAATTAATCCAAAGTCACATGATGTTTGATACATTTTGAACTCCTTAAAGTTTAATACTTATGTCTTGAACATCTGCATTCTATACCACCCATTACTGGAGTAAGATTGTGACAATTTTTGTGAACTTGTAGTTTGATAAGACTCCGAGTTCTTAATATGTATAGTATGGAGGAAAGAAGAGAAAGGGGGGACATGATTGAAACCTTTAAATATGTCTGAATAAAGTTCAGGAGGGAAAGGTTATTAATAAGAAACTGAACACAAGAACAAGGGGGCACAATCTGAGGTTAGTTGGGGGAAAAATCAAAAACAACATTAGAAAATATTATTTCACTGAAAGAGTAGTAGAAGCTTGGAACAAACTTCCAGCAGAGGTGGTTGATACATCCACAGTAACTGAATTTAAACATGCCTGGGATAAACATATATCTATCCTAAGATAACAATAAAAGGATAATAAAAGGGCAGACTAGATGGACCAGGTGGTCTTTTTCTGCCGTCAATCTTCTATGTTTCTATGATAAATTTGAATTAAAGAAGAGTACTTGTTTTCAGTTTGATCTGAATTTCAGGAAAAATTAATTAGTTCCCATGAAGCATGAGGAAATTTGGCTTCACAGCTAATCAAATTTTCCCTGAAATGGCAGTAAAATGTTTTTTAAAAAAATCATACCTCATCCATTAGAACGTAAAGAGGCTGCAGAGGCCATCTTGCTTGATGATCCCACACAAAACTTTGTGCACAGTGATGTATGAAATCACCATGACAGCCAGCACCATGACGTCATCACACACCACGCAAGGGTTTGCCTGGAATTTTCAAGCAAGATGGCTACGGGGGCTTCTTTGCGCAAAAAAAGATTAACCCCTGAAAGGCCTTAATAGGCATCTGAAGAGTTCAATGACAGGGGAGGCACAATCGCTGTCCCCATCAATGCACCAGCTACTTACAATCAAATGTGCTTTGTGACAAAGTAATATCAGCTGAATCGAATTTTTAAGAACTTCGCTCAATTCTACCTGTAACCTCTCCTAACATGTCTGTTTTTAGTAACTACTTGCATTCCTCATGTGATAATTCTGGAGCCTTTATTGTCATGATTCTATATTGTACCATTCCTCTATTATTCCTTCTAGAAGTTATGAATGAATTGCTCTGGTTGGATAGTGTCAGATAGTGCAGGGACTCATCCTCAACTGGTAACACACAGCTGGACCTTCATTGCAAACTGCAAGCAATTAGGGATGAGCGAACCTGAACTGCAAAAGTTTGGGTACCCAGACCCGAACCAGGACTTTTTCACTGTAGTCCGGGATCGATGTTGGGGTGATTTTATTATTTTCCATTATTTTGGAAAATAATAGCATTCTTAAAGGGGTATTCCCATCAAATACAATCGGAGCATATCAGTAGGATATGCCCCCAATGTCTGATAGGTGCGGTTCTCACATCTGGGACCCACACCTACAAGGAGAACAGGGCGGGGAAAGCTGTAGCTAGAGGACCCTGGATTTCCCGGGGTCCGTCTACCACCAAGCACTGCTCCCCACTACTCCCATACAAGTGAATGAGAACACACCGCGCACGCGCGGCCCCTGCTGCCATTTATTTCTATGGGGCAGATGGAAATAGCCGAGCCAGTGACCAGTTATTTTTGGGGGCCCTATTGAAATTAATGGAGGGCGGCTGCTCATGTGCAATGTGCCCTCCATTAATTTCCCTGCTCCGTTCTTGTATGTACGGGTTCCAGAGGTGGTACCCGCACCTTTTAGACAATGGGGGCATATCCTAGCAATATGCCCCTATTGTATGTGATGGCAAAACCCCTTTAAGACAGAATGCAAAAGAATACAGCCATTTAGGGGTTAAAAAAACTCACTTCATCCACTTGATTGCGCTGCAGCAGTCTCTTCTATCTTCATTCAGCAGGACCTGCCAAAAAACCTGCAATGTGCGAGATGACATCTCCACGCTCACCAGGTGAGATGTGAAAGTGCAAAGTAGCAAAGCCAGACGATTGAGAAGACACCAAGATAGTAGGAGGAAAGGGTTATAGATAGAGATGAGCGAGCATGCTCGTCCGAGCTTGGTGCTCGTTCGAGCATTAGGGTACTCGTAAGTGCTCGCTGCTCGGACGAGTATCTCGCCATGCTCGAGGAAATGGCAACTTCTGCATCGTGCTTTTTTGGCGCCTAAAAACACAGCCAATCACAAGCCAGGAGACTCTGCGTACCACCCAGCATCACGTGAAGCCCTTACATGTCGATAGCAGGGGTTGGCTGGCCTGATCAGGTGACCCTGGAATATACTACCGACTGGCCGCGGTGCTCGGCTCAGATGCCGTCTGGATGTCGTTAGGGATAGAGCTGCTGCCTTTCAGGGACAGTGTTAGGGCCTGCATTTAGTTGTCTGTTAGGCAGGGATCACCCACAAAGAACCCAACAGCCCTTCTAAGGGCTAGAAGACATTTTTTTTTTTTTTGTCACTTGGCTGGCTGGCACTAGTAGTGCAGCTATCGCCATGTATAACCCCCTTTTATTTTTTTATGTTATATCTCAGTGATACAAATCCATTGCACACAGCAGTGTCGAACCATTCTCTGTGTCACAGTTAAGTACACTCACTATTTTCTGTCCAGGTGACACTTTCTGTATGTCACCGAATACAACCAAGTCATTTGCTGACTGTCACGTGTATGGCTTCATCCCAAAAATCTCTGTGCGACATTTGTCTGGGTCGCAGTCTAAATAGATACCGTCAGTAGGGTGTCAGTTAGCTCTACGATAGTTTCTGCACGTCACGTTCCCAAAAAAACAAAAATACAAAAAAATATAGAAAAAAAATTAGTTTTTTGTTGTTTTAGCTGAGTGATACAAATCCATTTCACACAGCTGCGTGTAACCTTTCTGTGTGACACAGTTCAGCATACTCACTCCAAACCGTATATACTGTCCAGGTGACACTTTCTGTACGTCACAAAATACAACCAAGTCACCTGCTACCTGTCATGTATATATACACTCACCGGCCACTTTATTAGGTACACCTGTCCAACTGCTCGTTAACACTTAATTTCTAATCAGCCAATCACATGGCGGCAACTCAGTGCATTTAGGCATGTAGACATGGTCAAGACAATCTTCTGCAGTTCAAACCGAGCATCAGTATGGGGAAGAAAGGTGATTTGAGTGCCTTTGAACGTGGCATGGTTGTTGGTGCCAGAAGGGCTGGTCTGAGTATTTCAGAAACTGCTGATCTACTGGGATTTTCACGCACAACCATCTCTAGGGTTTACAGAGAATGGTCCGAAAAAGAAAAAACATCCAGTGAGCGGCAGTTCTGTGGGCGGAAATGCCTTGTTGATGCCAGAGGTCAGAGGAAAATGGGCAGACTGGTTCGAGCTGATAGAAAGGCAACAGTGACTCAAATTGCCACCCGTTACAACCAAGGTAGGCAGAAGAGCATCTCTGAATGCACAGTACGTCGAACTTTGAGGCAGATGGGCTACAGCAGCAAAAGACCACACCGGGTGCCACTCCTTTCAGCTAAGAACAGGAAACTGAGGCTACAATTTGCACAAGCTCATCGAAATTGGACAATAGAAGATTGGAAAAACGTTGCCTGGTCTGATGAGTCTCGATTTCTGCTGCGACATTCGGATGGTAGGGTCATAATTTGGCGTCAACAACATGAAAGCATGGATCCATCCTGCCTTGTATCAACGGTTCAAGCTGGTGGTGGTGGTGTCATGGTGTGGGGAATATTTTCTTGGCACTCTTTGGGCCCCTTGGTACCAATTGAGCATCGTTGCAACGCCACAGCCTACCTGAGTATTGTTGCTGACCATGTCCATCCCTTTATGTCCACAATGTACCCAACACCTGATGGCTACGTTCAGCAGGATAATGCGCCATGTCATAAAGCTGGAATCATCTCAGACTGGTTTCTTGAACATGACAATGAGTTCACTGTACTCAAATGGCCTCCACAGTCACCAGATCTCAATCCAATAGAGCATCTTTGGGATGTGGTGGAACGGGAGATTCGCATCATGGATGTGCAGCCGACAAATCTGCGGCAACTGTGTGATGCCATCATGTCAATATGGACCAAAATCTCTGAGGAATGCTTCCAGCACCTTGTTGAATCTATGCCACGAAGAATTGAGGCAGTTCTGAAGGCAAAAGGGGGTCCAACCCGTTACTAGCATGGTGTACCTAATAAAGTGGCCGGTGAGTGTAGCTTGATCCTAAAAATCTCTGTGCGACATTTGTCTGGGTCGCAGCAGTCTAAATAGCCACCGTCATTAGGGTGTCAGTCAGCTGTACGATAGTTTCTGCACGTCACGTTCCCAAAAAAACAAAACTAACAGAAAAAAATATAAAAAAAAAAAAATAGAAAAAAAATATTTTTTTTTGTTGTTTTAGCTGAGTGATACAAATCCATTTCACACAGCTGTGTGTAACCTTTCTGTGTGACACAGTTCAGCATATTCGCTCCAAACCGTATATACTGTCCAGGTGACACTTTCTGTACGTCACAAAATACAACCAAGTCACCTGCTACCTGTCACGTATATATAGCTTGATCCTAAAAATCTCTGTGCGACATTTGTCTGGGTCGCAGCAGTCTAAATAGCCACCGTCATTAGGGTGTCAGTCAGCTGTACGATAGTTTCTGCACGTCACATTCCCAAAAAAACAAAACTAAAAGAAAAAAATATAAAAAAAAAAAATAGAAAAAAAATATTTTTTTTTGTTGTTTTAGCTGAGTGATACAAATCCATTTCACACAGCTGTGTGTAACCTTTCTGTGTGACACAGTTCAGCATATTCGCTCCAAACCGTATATACTGTCCAGGTGACACTTTCTGTACGTCACAAAATACAACCAAGTCACCTGCTACCTGTCACGTATATATAGCTTGATCCTAAAAATCTCTGTGCGACATTTGTCTGGGTCGCAGCAGTCTAAATAGCCACCGTCATTAGGGTGTCAGTCAGCTGTACGATAGTTTCTGCACGTCACATTCCCAAAAAAACAAAACTAAAAGAAAAAAATATTAAAAAAAAAAAATAGAAAAAAAATATTTTTTTTTGTTGTTTTAGCTGAGTGATACAAATCCATTTCACACAGCTGCGTGTAACCTTTCTGTGTGACACAGTTCAGCATACTCGCTCCAAACAATGCTTCAAGTAATTTGTCCACCAGTCAGTCTTCCACGCAGTCCACCCACGTTACCCAAGGGAGCACTCCTCTGGCTCCTCCACCTCAACCTCCTTCCCCCCAGTCTGCCCCCTCCCAGGAAAATTTGGAATGCGATCCGGAATACTCTCAGGAACTGTTTTCTGGACCCTTCCCAGAGTCACAAACCACTTCTCTGGTTGCTGCTGACTTCGTTCCCAATGCCCAAGTTTTCCAACTGTCGCAGTCTGTGGGTGATGATGATGATGACAATGTTGAGTTAGTGGAAGAAGTTTGTAAAGAGGTGTCGGACGATGAGGAGACACGGTTGTCAGACAGTGGTGAAGTTGTTGTAAGGGGAGGAATTCCGAGGGGGGAGCAGACTGAGGAATCGGAAGATGACGAGGTGACTGACCCGAGCTGGGTTGATATGCCGAGTGAAGACAGTGCTTCTGAGGCGGAGGCGAGTGCTGCACCAGAACTGTCAGGTCTGGTCACCGGAGAACATAGGTTTTCTATTTTTGCTTGGTATTCTGAGTTTTTGTGTGTTTCTGTTTAGTGCCTACGCCTTGCCTTTTACCATGTTCACACTGTGGAGTTGTTTTGGAGCCAACGCCCATCTTCATGCCTTTGTTTGTCTACATAGGGTTAATACTCAGGTGCTGGGCTGAGTGGCTTCTCAGCATATGGTCCATTCAGAACCTGGGGGTGGGATATCTTCCTGCATAAATACCTGCCTTCTTCTCTGGTCTTTGCCGGTTTTTGCAAATCCTTGCTATTCCTGCTTCTGCATTGGTATCGTGTGTATCCTGACTGCTTATTTGACCCTTGGCTCGTACCTGACTACTCTACCGTCTTCTGATTTTGTACTTACGTTATCTCTGGTTTTCTGACACGGCTAGTTGACTATTCTTCAGTGTTTTGTTCGTCTCTGTTTGTTGTCCCTTTTCCCTGCACCTTAGTCAGTGTAATTGCAGTCCTCGTGGTTGTCGCCGTGTCGCCTAGGACACGGAGGCAATTATGCAGGGACAGGGGTTGGGGAGAGCTCAGGGATCACATCTCCCTTTTCTGTGTACCCCAACCTTGACAAGAACAGGTTGTAAGAGGCAGTGGTGTGGCCAGAGGCAGAAGCAGGGCCAGAGCTGGTGCATCAGCAGCAACTGTTTCACGTAGTGAAGCTCCCGTGGCAAGGCCTAGATGTTCGCAAGTCTGGAGGTTCTTTAAAGAAAGTGAGGATGACCGACGGACTGTGGTGTGCAACCTGTGCCACACCAGGATCAGCAGGGGTGCCACCACTACTAGCCTAACCACCACCAGCATGCGCAGGCATATGAGTGCTAAAAACCCCACTCAATGGAACCAAGGCCGTTCACCACCTCCTGCGGGTCACACCACTGCTCCTTCCCCTGTGTCACTCGCTGCCTCTGCTAGTCAACCCCCTGCGTCACTCGCTGCCTCTGCTAGTCAACCCCCTGCGTCACTCGCTGCCTCTGCTAGTCAACCCCCTGCCCAGGACCCCGGCACGAGCGCCTCCCGCCGGAAAACCACACCTTCGCCTCAACGATCCTCCACAGTGTCCACCAACGTGTCCCAGCGCAGCGTTCAGCTGTCTTTACAGCAGACGCTGGAGCGCAAGAGGAAATACAGTTCCACCCACCACATGCCAAGCCCTGAAC
>ONZH01021851.1:0-17794 GCA_900303285.1 Rhinella marina
CCCCAAAATGGGAATACTACACATATACCAGGACCAATAATGAGACCTTTAGGGAATTGGAGAGACTATTGATGAGGCAACTTAGACATAAATGGGAAATACAGTCATTAAACCAATATATAGATAACGGTATTATACCAAAAGGTCTATTATTGACGAAAGAACCTGCACAGGACCTTTATAATAAGGATTTCAAACGAGAATGGGATACCTTTTTGGAGACACAGTCATTTACCTTAATGACTATGATCATAAAAAGAAGAACCCAAATTATACAAGAGATTACGGAACGTATTACAACATTAAAAACATTGATAGATGAATTTCCACAAGACTCAGATACTAAATACTGGCATGAAAAAATTTGTAAAAGTTTGGATCATTTAGAGAAAGAAATCATGAATAAAAAAACCAAAAAATTACAATGGAGAAAACAGGAGGAAACTAGGAAAAAGGATCAGAGTAGTAATGGTGACAACACTGAGGAAGATAGAATAGATGACACCAATAACACGAATTTAGAGGAACAAGACACCACAGCACAATCCACTATCCCTATTAGTAATAGATATGAATCACTTAATGAACCACATTTTTTAGACCAAACCCCACCTCACCACAGAATAAGGATGCATCGGAAACACTCCCAAACACCCGAAAGGAGACACAGAAATCTAAGATCACCAATTCACAACTACAACCTAAGGGACAGATATCACTATCAGGAGTCAAACCAGAACAAAGGAAAACAATTACAACAAAGAAGGGATCACAACCAGACACACCAGACATATCACAACAACCATCACTATTACAGGCAACAGACACAACAATGGGAGAACAACCACGAGAACAGAATACAGTCACCAATACATACTCACGCAAGAAGAAGACAAGAAGAAGCAAACGGAAGAAATACGAGATACCACAAGGACCGATAGAGATGGATAATATCATCAACATTAGTGATACTACACTAACCGATACTCAGACAAAATTATTGAACAAAGGACTGAAGTTTGCACCTACAAACAGATTGGACAAATTTAATACATATATTGCAGTTGAAAAATTCATTAGAAAATTGTGCTTAAAGAAATATTACATCAAGAACCCAATAACTAGGAACATAGAGGATACAAATACATATATTCACACCAACCTGAAAGAGAAATCAAAAAGTTTCCCCAAACAAGAAATAAGCCAAGAAATTGCAGCCTTCAGAAAATGTGTTGAGACAGACATCAGAAAATTGAGAACAAAACATCGGATAAATAATTTAACTATAAATGAAACTCGAGCGATAAAGGAACTACAATCTGAAGAACAAATAGTGATAAGACCAGCCGACAAGGGAGGGGCTATAGTGGTAATGAATATGACTGACTACCACACAGAATGCATGAAACAGTTAAATGATGAGACCACATATGCTCGATTACAACACGACCCCACAATAGCATATTATAAGGAATTGGTAGAATACTGCAATCAGGGACAAGATAAAGGTATTTTACTGGAAAGAGAATATAAGTTCATTACAAATACCCAAAAGAAATTACCAGTCTTCTACTGTTTGCCAAAGATACACAAGGACCCGAACAATCCACCGGGGAGACCTATAGTCTCGGGCATCGGCTCGATATCATCGAACCTATCCCAATACCTCGATAGAATCCTACAACCGATCGTTAAGGAAATACCTGCATACATCAAGGATACGACTGATATTCTCTCAACATTAGAAGAAATACAATTTAGACCAGACTGGCACTTGGGAACTTTAGACGTGAATTCCCTATACACTATTATTGACCATGAACAGGGAACACAAGCGGTAAAACAGTACCTACTAAATAATAAGACTTTGAATATAGAACAGATAGACTTTATAATAGGAGGAATCAACTATATCCTAAAACACAATTATTTTTGGTATGAATCCAACTATTACCTTCAACAACGGGGTACCGCCATGGGTACCAGATTCGCCCCCAGTTATGCTAATCTGTTTATGGCACAGTGGGAACAAGAAACCATCAATCCCAAACTGGGGGCGGGTCTGGTCCTATGGCGGAGATATGTAGATGATGTGATATTTATTTGGCAAGGCCCCAGGGAAGAACTCGTCAACTTCCTTGAAGAGATTAATAATAATTCATACAACCTCACTTTTACCACTCATATAGGACAGACAAGAACTGAATTTCTAGACTTAAATATATGTATAGAAGGTAATAAATTAATCTGTAACACATACCAAAAACCAGTTTCTAGAAACAGCTACATACTATTTTCAAGTTGTCACCTCCCGAGATGGCTACTAAATATTCCTGTTAACCAATTTCGTAGATTAAAAAGAAATTGCACAACCGAAGAATTATTTAAAAGAGGCAGAATTATTAAAGGAACAATTCAAAATTAAACAATATCCCAACTCCATAATTGAATCTTCCCTAGAGAAAGTAAAGGGAATGGACAGGAAAGACTTCTTTAAGGAAAAAACGGAAACAACATCCGAAAAGGATGAACAAATAAGGATGATAATACCATACAACTCCGAATATAAAAATATCGAGAAAATTATTAAGAATCATTGGCACCACCTAAAGAAAGATAAAGTGATAGGATCCTTGATATCCACAGTTCCACTAATCACATACACTAAAGCCCCGAACTTAGGTCTCAAAATAGCCCCATCCATAAAAATAAAAAGACCCTTCACTAACAACAGCTGGTTGAGACTAAAAGGCTTCCATAGATGTGGGAGCTGTAATAATTGTAGAGTCACCAAATTTCAAAAGAAGACACTCGAGGTAGAATCCACCACAAACACATACAAATTTGAAATCAAAGAATGTCTCACTTGCAATACGAATGATGTAATTTACATCATAGAATGCCCTTGCAAGAAACAGTATATAGGTAGAACGAAGCGCACATTAAAGAAGAGAATATCAGAGCATATAGCTAACATTAAGAAAGGCTACGAGCAACACACTCTATCCCAACATTTCAAGGAAGTTCACAATAAAGATCCATCTGGACTCACCTTTGCTGCCCTGGAAAGAATACCGAAACACTGGAGGGGAGGAAACCATATCCAGAATATGTCCAGAGTCGAATCCAGACGAATATTTGAATTCAATACACTAGTACCATTGGGCCTGAATGCAGAGTTGGAATTGTTCGGGTTCTTGTAAAAGCAGACACAGGGTGGGTGCCCTGTGGGGACGGGACATCAAGGTCCGGCTGTTATCCAGCACCTTGATCTCCCCTCCATATGAGGCCCCCACCCCAATCCTCTATCAATCCTCTATCTATTCTCCTTTGAAGACAACAAGACAAATTCAAATTTAATCCAAATAATCTCTCTATAGAACTAATAAGAAAGTAAACACTTAATAAATTATGGTGAACAGTTCCCGGATATAAGAGACCCAACACCAATCAATGGGTTACTGCACATATCATATCTCTTATATATTTTTATATTTTCATAACATATAATTTTTTTATTTTTTATTTTTTCTTATATACATACTCTCTATTTTTACCTTCATTTGTATCTATATATCCCAACATTTTATATACAGATTAATTTTTATCTATTTATCTGCTTATTTAATAACAAGGATTTATTTAATAATAAGGATATAACGGACTCCACACCAGATTTTCCTGTAATCAAGGATCACTGCTTAATTGACAACTGCTGAACTAGCAATTAACCCTCCTTTATAATTCTGAGACCACACACATAGCACTGCTAACCACTGAGGAAAGGGTTTGAACCCTGAAACGCGTCTGGTGCAAACAGCAGTGCTACAATTTGGAGGAAGTCCGTATGAATATAGATATTATTATTACTACTATTATTTGAAAATCAAGACACCAATATTACTCTTTTAAAGAAAAAGAACAGCCTGAGCATCAACCTGAATTATTTCCAGGATATACTACCCAAGTCAGCCCAGAACGGTGAACTACAAGCCGTGAGTATCAGCAACCACGTGGGACGCCACGTGGAAACGCTGAAAAGCGCGCACTCTCCGCCCGCCCGCCACAAGGAGTGTGACAGAGCCCGACACAGGAGACGCCCGCCACGAAGAAGCGAGACCCAGCGAGACCTACCATACGGAGGACATACTCAACCCCAACCACAAGGAGGGTAACGTACCCCTGTATAGATATATCGTCTCCATCTGCAATAACAGACTATATTCATTTACTTTGAAATAGCTGGAAACTGCTACATTGGTCTCTATGAATATTTATATATAAGTCCACCCTATCTGGAACTATAAACAGCAGAGTATCTCTATAATCTATCTATAATAATTAGCCCTACGAGTATATTTACCATCTAATACTCTAGGACTATCAGGACTACTTCAAAGGACTTTATATTTATATCAATATATTTTTTATATATTTTTTTATATATTTTGATATCTTTCCTATTTTTGTTTTATTTTTTTACTTTTTTTACCTTTTAATTATTATTGCGCATATTTATATAATCCAGCGCTGGATATACTTACGGATTCTATATTTTTATATATATTTGTTTGCAATTAAAAATTGATTTTAATTTACATATTCACAGTGTATTATCATCTATACATACCCTCATGTGAGTGTGCCTACCAAACTACTTAACTATTTTTATAAAATATATAGGCCTTATAATTGGCAACTGTACTGTGCGTTCTCTTGCAAAATAATTTCACGGCTGTGAAGGCAAAATATTGTAACCAAAAAAAAATAAAATGGCGGAGGGGGGCTAGCGGAATCGGACGTGGACGAGGACGGGGGCGCGGAAATGCTGTTGGGGGCCTTGTTGAAGCCAGTGGGGATACAATGCGTGCTGGTGAGGGTCAGCCAGGATCCCGCTCATCCAGAATCCCTGCCTTTATGGGACAGTTAAGCAGGGGGCAGGTTACACCGCTGTTGAGGCCTGAGCAGGTTGAACAGGTGGTGCAATGGATAGCCGATAGCGCTTCCACACAGTTGTCCACCAGCCAGTCATCCACACAGTCTCACTCTGACCCTCCTTCCTCCACACCTGGCCAACAGAGTCATCCCACCATTGACCCCTCCCAGGAGCTCTTTTCGGGTCCTTTTTCAGATGTGCCGGAAGAATCCCAGGAGCTAGCAGAGGAATTTGTTTGTAGTGATGCCCAAACACTTGAGTTTTCGCCATCTCCTGCTGATGTGGACCCTGAGCCAGCATCTGTTATCATGAGCGACGATGATGATGAGATGCAGTTGCCATCAAGGGAGGCTGTTGGAATGTCCAGTGGGCAGCAGGAGGAGCAGAGTGAGGAAGTGGAAGAGGAGGTGGTGGATGACGAAATGACCGACCCCACTTGGCCAGGGGTGATGTCCAGCGAGGAAAGCATGGAGAGGTGGTGGTCTGCGCAGCACCGAAAAAGGCAGCAAGAGGCAGAGGGATGTCCAGAGGCAGAGGGATGTCCAGAGGCAGAGGGATGTCCACAGGCAGAGGGATGTCCATAGGCAGAGGACAGTCCAGACAGAGAAGTGAGGCCACAGCCAGCAGGGCCGAAGCTGTTCCCGGCAGCGGGCAGTCGCGCGAAGCTCCCCCATCGAGGCCTCGTACTTCTGTGGTGTGGAGATTTTTTAATGTTTGTGCGGATGACAAACTGAGCGCGGTTTGCACACTCTGCCACTCAAAACTGAGTAGGGGCTCTGAGAAGAGCAATATGACCACCTCAGGCATGCGACGTCACTTGGAATTCAAGCACTGGGCTGAGTGGGAGAGAGCAAACGCAATACAACCTGCGCCCGGTCTTGCTGCCACTGCCTCTTCCCCTTTGTTGTGTGCTGCCACTGCGGTCCAGACCTCCAGCCAGGACACCTCCACATCTGCCTCTGCCTCGGCTACTTTGGGGCCTTCTCCTTCAGCCTCCCCTTCCCCCACCTCTTCGCCTGCACCTTCACACTCCTCGTCCCAACAACTGTCCATCTCGCAGGCGTTCGACCGCAGACGGAAATACGCCTCGAGTCACCCCCAAGCCTTAAACTGCCACATCTCCAAACTGCTGGCCCTGGAGATGTTGCCGTTTAGGCTTGTGGAGACGCAGGCCTTCCGCGACCTGATGGCGGCTGCCGCACCTCGCTATTCCGTCCCCAGCCGCCACTACTTTTCCCGGAGTGCCGTCCCCGCCCTGCACCAGCACGTGTCGCGTAACATCAGGCGGGCCCTGAGGTACGCAGTCAGCGCAAAGGTCCACTTGACCACCGACTCGTGGACAAGCGCTTGCGGCCAGGGACGATACATCTCTGTGACGGCACACTGGGTGAATGTTGTGGAAGCGGGGACGGGGTCGCAAACAGAGACGGCCTACCTACCACCCCCGCCCAAGATTGCCAGCATGGGTTCTGATACACCCCCCTCCTCTTTCTCCTCCTCCTCCTCTGCCTTAACATCGCCCTCAGCCGCTAGCTGGAAGCGTGCAGCACTGGCGCGGGGAGACGTCAGCAGGCGGTGCTTAAGCTCATCAGCTTGGGCGACAGGAAGCACAGCGCCCCAGAAGTGAGGGACGCCATATTGCAGCAGACGGAGATGTGGCTGTCGCTGCTGCAGCTAGGACCAGGCATGGTCGTGTGCGATAACGGCCGTAACCTGGTGGCGGCTCTGGAGCTTGCCGAACTCAATCACGTACCATGCCTGGCCCACGTTTTTAATCTGGTAGTCCAAAAATTTCTAAAGACTTACCCCAACCTGGCAGAGCTACTGGTGAAAGTGCGGCGCTTGTGCGCTCACTTTCGGAAGTCAACTGTAGCTGCTGCTAGCTTAAAAAAACTCCAGCAACGCCTCCATTTGCCTGAACATCGGCTGTTGTGCGACCTGCCGACTCGCTGGAATTCCACCTATTCCATGTTGGCCAGGGTGTGTGAGCAGCAGAGAGCATTGATGGAGTACCAGATTATGAATCCACGCGTGCCTCCAACTCAGCTCCCTCAGTTTGCCAACCACGAGTGGCCATGGATGGCAGACATATGCGATGTACTGCGTATCTTTGAGGAGTCCACCAAGAAGGTCAGCAGCGAGGACGCTATAGTGAGCGTAACCATCCCGCTCCTATGCGTCCTTAAAGAATCACTCATCGCAATAAGGGAGAACGCATTGCACGCAGAGGAGACGGGGGTAGGAGGAGACGCAACGGAGCTACACAGTCAGACCACACTTTTGTCTGCTTCACGGTGGCAGTTGCAGGAGGAGGATGAGGAGGAGGAGGACGACGTGGAGGTGGCTGTGGAAGAGGAGGAGGATGCTGGCGGCGAGGGTAGCAGTCAGGCTGTGTGCGTCCCATTGGTTCAGCGCGGATGGGGCGGAGAGGAGGCGGAAGAGGAAGAGGAGGAAATGGCAAGTGATCCTTCTGGTGGGGGCAGTGACGTCATGCCTATTCAGAGTCTGGCACACATGGCTGACTTCATGCTGGGCTGCTTTTCCCGGGACCACACGTGTTGTCCGGATAGTGGAGAACAAACTGTACTGGGTCATCGCACTCCTGGACCCCGGTATAAAGATAACGTCTCCTCTTTATTCCGGTAGAGGAGAGGACGAATCGATTGCTGGAATACCAGAGGGAACTCGTGCAGAACATGATGGAGATTTTCCCACCCACCATCGCTGGCGGCAGAGAGGAGAGGGTCTCCCAGAGTCCCACAACATCGATCAGGCCCACAGCCACCAGGGGAACACTCTCCAAGGTGTGGGACACGTTCATGGCACCCCCTCGTGCAACTTCCATCACTGCGGGGCCCGCTATCAGCAGGAGGGACAAGTATCGGCGGATGTTGCGGGAATACCTGGCAGACCGTACCCCTGTCCTCCCCGATCCCTCGGCGTCCTACACTTACTGGGTCTCCAAGTTGGACACGTGGCTGGAACTGTCCCTGTATGCCTTGGAGGTGCTTGCCTGCCCTGCCGCCAGCGTGCTATCAGAAAGGGTGTTCAGCGCAGCCGGGGGCATTATAACCGATAAGCGCAGCCGCCTGTCAACCGACAGTGCCGACAGGCTGACGCTAATCAAAATGAACAGCAAGTGGATTGACCTGGATTTTGCTTCTCCAACAGTGGAAAGCAGCCAAAAGTGAAGTGCCATCTGTATGAAGTGCCATTTCCTCCTCCACCTCCTCCTCCTTAACCGCCGTAAAATTGCTCCGTAAATAAGAAAAATTTATATATTTATGGCTCACCTCTTGGGCCTCCACAAAATGTTTAAGAGGTCTCACCTCTTGGGCCTCCACAAAATTTTATCAAGGTCTCACCTCTTGGGCCTCCACAAAATTTTTAACAGGTCTCACCTCTTGGGCCTCCACAAAATGTTTAAGAGGTCTCACCTCTTGGGCCTCCACATAATTTTTAAGAGGTCTCACCTCTTTAGCCTCCACAAAATTTTTTAAGATGTCTCACCTCTTGGGCCTCCACATAATTTGTAAGAGGTCTCACCTCTTGGGCCTCACACATAATTTTTAAGAGGTCTCACCTCTTGGGCCTCCACAAAATGTTTAAGAGGTCTCACCTTGGGCCTCCACAAAATTGTTTAAGAGGTCTCACCTTGGGCCCAATCCCTTGGGCCTCCACATAATTTTTAAGAGGTCTCACCTCTTGGGCCTCCACATAATTTTTAAGAGGTCTCACCTCTTGGGCCTCCACATAATTTTAAGAGGTCTCACCTCTTGGGCCTCCACAAAATGTTTAAGAGGTCTCACCTCTTGGGCCTCCACAAATTTTATCAAGGTCTCACCTCTTGGGCCTCCACAAAATTTTTAACAGGTCTCACCTCTTGGGCCTCCACAAAATGTTTACGAGGTCTCACCTCTTGGGCCTCCACAAAATTTTATCAAGGTCTCACCTCTTGGGCCTCCACAAAATTTTTAACAGGTCTCACCTCTTGGGCCTCAACAAAATTTTATCAAGGTCTCACCTCTTGGGCCTCCACAAAATTTTTAACAGGTCTCACCTCTTGGGCCTCCACAAAATGTTTAAGAGGTCTCACCTCTTGGGCCTCCACAAAATTTATCAAGGTCTCACCTCTTGGGCCTCCACAAAATGATTAAGAGGTCTCACCTCTTGGGCCTCCACAAAATTTTATCAAGGTCTCACCTCTTGGGCCTCCACAAAATTTTTAACAGGTCTCACCTCTTGGGCCTCCACAAAATTTTTAACAGGTCTCACCTCTTGGGCCTCCACAAAATGTTTAAGAGGTCTCACCTCTTGGGCCTCCACAAAATGTTTAAGAGGTCTCACCTCTTGGGCCTCCACATAATTTTTAAGAGGTCTCACCTCTTGGGCCTCCACATAATTTTAAGAGGTCTCACCTCTTGGGCCTCCACATAATTTTTAAGAGGTTCACCTCTTGGGCCTCCACAAAATGTTTAAGAGGTCTCACCTCTTGGGCCTCCACAAAATTTTATCAAGGTCTCACCTCTTGGGCCTCCACAAAATTTTATCAAGGTCTCACCTCTTGGGCCTCCACAAAATTTTTAACAGGTCTCACCTCTTGGGCCTCCACAAAAATTTATCAAGGTCTCACCTCTTGGGCCTCCACAAAATTTTTAACAGGTCTCACTTCTTGGGCCTCCACAAAATTTTATCAAGGTCTCACCTCTTGGGCCTCCACAAAATTTTTACACAGGTCTCACCTCTTGGGCCTCCACAAAATTTTATTTTACAAAATCAAGGTCTCACCTCTTGGGCCTCCACAAAATGATTAAGAGGTCTCACCTCTTGGGCCTCCACAAAATTTTTATCAAGGTCTCACCTCTTGGGCCTCCACAAATTTTTTAACAGGTCTCACCTCTTGGGCCTCCACAAAATTTTTAACAGGTCTCACCTCTTGGGCCTCACACATTTTTAACAGGTCTCACCTCTTGGGCCTCCACAAATTTTTATCAAGGTTCACCTCTTGGGCCTCCACAAACATTTTTAACAGGTCTCACCTCTTTAGCCTCCACACCAATTTAAGGGTCTCACCTCTTGGGCCTCCACATAATTTTTAAGGGTCTCACCTCTTGGGCCTACAAACAATTTTAAGAGGTCTCACCTCTTTAGCCTCCACACAATTTTTCTAAGACGTCTCACCTCTTGGGCCTCCACATAATTTTTTACTTTCCATGAGCCTCTGGCCAGCCCACGGCCTCTTCCTGCCTTTTGCGGTCCTACGCATCCCTCAACATCCCCACTGCTTTACCTGCTAGACATGACACTGGGCCAGGTCGGGTCACTGACATCTCAAGCGCCAACAATTTGGGCATTTTAAGGCTTCTGCATGTGTTTGAGTTGTTTTTACATTTTAAAGAAGACATGTCTGACCACATCTCACACACACACACAATGACAATTAGGGGTGGGGTCTATTTGCTTTCCCCCTTGCCTATGCCATCTGTGGTTTGTCATAGGCAACGTGATTTTAAGGGGTGCAGAATTTCATCTTCTTTTTTGTCTAGTTTGGCTTGGGGTCCATGGCAATGTAGAGGAAAGAAGGTTTCCTTGTATGGTCTCACTTTACAGAGAGGTTATATTGACTTTGGAGTGTATTGTTGAGAGGCTGTGATAGTGGCGTAATAGTGCGACTTGGGCGCGTTATATGCACCCAGACATGCTTCCCCTGCTGTCCCAGTTGCATTCCAGCAGTGTTGGCATCCTTTTCTGAGGTTTCAGGGTGGACTTGGTGACCTCCAAGTGGTCGAATTGAGATTTCCAAGTGGCGAGCATTTTTTTCCCATAGACTTTAATGGGATTCGATAATCGGTCGAATAGTCGAATTTCGCGGTCTATTCGAATTGAATTTCGAACTTTCGAATATTTCACTACTCGCTCATCTCTATTCATTAGTAATAAAAGATGTTTTCCTCCACTGCTGCCTATTGCTTGGGCTCATAAATAAGCATGGTATTGACCTTTAATTCAGGCCACCCTAAAAGAAGTACTTAAAACCCCCGCCCCAGGTCTCACTAAGCCACACCCCCAACTCTGTCAGGCCACACCCCTTTCACTCCGCAGCCAACAGAGATTGAAAAAATAAAGGTAAAAATCAACTTCTGTCAGCTGCAGGGATGGGTGGGAGGTTGACTTTCTTTCTACAACAACACACACAAACATTAAACGAACATTAAATGAAGTAGATTAAATATACCCGCGCAAAGCAAGGTTTTCTTCCACTGCTACCCATTGTGTTTCCTCAAATTACCATGGCATTAACCTATAATTCAGGCCACCCTGAAATGAAGGACTTAACCCCCCCCGTGTCCCATTAAACCACACCCCCTCCCACTCCACAGCCAATAGGGATTGAAAAAATGAAGGTAAAAATCAATTTCTGTCAGCTGCATTGACTTTCTCTCTGCAAAGACACACAGAAACATTAAATAAATAGATGAAATATACCCAGGCGAAGCCGGGTCTTTCTGCTAGTGTTTTATATATTTTAAAAAAAAATGTACACTGCCTCTGCCTCCTGTACAAGTTATATTAGCGGACATTGTTATATGCCACCGCAGTCTGCATTTATTTTACCTATCACTCTATGCTGATATACCCCATCCCCTACTACTACTGGCCGGGGCAGCCATAAAAAGCTCATATATAATTTTCACTGCCTATGTTAAGGTAGAATGTACAGGCTTGTTGCCCAAACAAGCCAAGCCTTTTTTATTTTTCTGTCTGTCAATTGTAATCAGTGAACAGGAGTGTGTGTAATGTAGTAATACTTTGGCCGGCAGACACCGCTGTGTTCATTAATATGGGAAAATGGCAGTTACATGTTGTATTTTCTTTCCGGCTGCCTCTCAGCAGGGGTTAACGTGCTGTGGCCGGATTCGCGGCCCACCCCCATTACAGTGAAATGTGCCAGAGCGCGGTTCCGGCCCCACACGTGTACCTGCCGCTGCACGGATCCGGAGGGACCCTTCACCCGCTGGATCTGGGCTGCCGCTAGTGTAGAAGTAGCCTTACATTCAACTGCTGGCTGGCTGGTTGTCTGGAGGATCCCGTTCCTAACCACTAGTGCTCTTACTGCAGCTGCACTCCCACGTAGCTTGGATGAAAAATAAATTAAATATGTTTTACACTTACTAGAGGCTGCAGGTACTTCAGGGGCTGTCCTGCCTCGACGGTAGTGACGCAACATAAAAATGTCCACAATTGTTAGATGATGACTCTTTTTAATACTAACACATACTACTATTAAGATATTATGGGTGTGAGAGGGGGGCCATATCATATTTTTTTCTTCTAAAAAGGTATTTAAGGCAATAGATAACGTTATCGTCGCAATAACTTTCTTTATATCGTTAACACGGTGCGGTAGGAATACTTTGGATATTGCCCACTGACAGTAGCTGCAGCATGGGCACGTCTTTGAGTCTGTATGTAGGAGGAGGAAGCACTAACTATGAAGGGGCATATAAGGGTACTTTCTTTCGAACTAGTGCATTTGCTTGACACGTTAACTAGTGCATTTGCTTGCACCATTAACAATAATGACTGGAATACCTTCACTTAAGTTGTTTGGGTCGAGAGTTAGAAGCGTTGCATGAAACAAAATTACTGCAGCGCACTACGCACAACCACGTTGTCCTTCTATACTTTTTTCATTATTGGCAGTGACTGCTGGTATATATACAATACAGTACACTAATTTTTTTACATGTTTTTACTTATCAAATATTTTGTTACTCACCCTGCCGTATCTCTGCGCGGATCTCATTAAGCCACTCTGGGCATTTGAATTTCAGATCGGACCATTTCCGCTGGATCTGGCCTGGAGTCCGAACGGTGTGGAAACGATGGCGCAGGCCTTGGATTACCTGCTGGATTACCTCTCTGTCCATCAGCCAGATCAGGAATTTCAGCTCTTCAGAGCTAAATGATGAGGATCGCCTGGATGCCATTTTCGAATATTTGCTCTGCCTCTGAGGAGTGCACGCCACGGCCTCTCATCGTGCGTGCCTGCGTATTACGTAATCGCGTAGACAATAGTACGCTGAGGATTTGTACGTTATTTGCACACTTATGCGTACGTCTTCTAAGAAGTTGCGTACATTTTTTAAATGAACGTTCGTTATTAGTGCGCGAATGTTCGCTAATAGCACATAATAACGTATATTTTGTACGCAAATACAACAAATCTATTCGCCGAATATACGAATCTTATGAAAAGTTTGGCGAATGTTCGGCGAATAATTTTTTGAATGATTCGCTCATCTCTACCTATAGTATATATATACCAGTATATATACCCCTTGTGCATTATAGATCAATTTTACCCTTTTTTTTTTTCCACTAAGTTTTTGTTGGCAGTCTTAAACTTTTCAATCAGTGCTTTTTCATAACAATATTATCCCCGTAAAGGGAGTCTCAAGTTTTCAGTGCTTTTTGATAATCATAATGCACTTTTCTACCTATTTTTATGTTTGTGTTTAGAGATGAGTTTTAAAATTTAATTCACCGAACATTCGCCGAACTTTTCCTAAGATTCGTATATTCGACAAATAGATTTGTTGAATTTGCGTACAAAATATACTTAACTATATGGCGTTTAGCAAACATTCACGCACTAATAACACATGTTCAGGTAAAAAGGTACGCAACCTCTTTGAACACGTACGCATAAGCATAAGTCTGACCCCTGGCTACATATGGATACTGTATCAGCAGATGACAGCAGATCATCCGGCTGAGACTGAGATGAGCATGCCATCCATTCCACTACCTCATCCACTTTCTCCTCCACTACAATTTTGCGCCTTGGTGGGTTAGCCTGGTGGAACAACGGCCAAGTATTGCGAATACTACTAGTAGATGCTCTGGCTACAGGTCCTTTGGCACTTCTGCCCTGTGCCACCTTCTCCTTTTTTTTAAAGCTCGAAGTCTGGCTGGAACTGGACCCGTTTTGCTTATCCATTCCAGACATTTTTCAATTCATTCTGTGGCCCTGCAGCTGGTCTTTGTCCCTGTATCTCCCTGTCTCTCCCTTTCTCTCTCTGTCTCTCTCTCCCTGCCTGATTAATTACTAGCCCTGAACTGGCCCTGCACTTGCCCTGCAGTATCCATGATGTGTAATATGGATTTCCAGAGCATATTTGTTTGCACAAAAATCTAGTTGTTTTAAAAATCCACAGAATTGGAAATGAATGTGAAGAAATTTGCTCTCTCCCTCTCTCTCTCTCTCTATATATATATATATATATATATATATCAATTCATCACATAGTCAGATGGTTTCTCATTCATGCATTACTACTGTAACTACTGTACTGAAAAACTGTCTGTTTGACGCTCCTGAAACATTGTTTTACAGTGTCTGTATTTGACACTGCGGAAAAAATGTTTAGAGAGAGGGCCTGTAGGTGGCCCTCCAGAAAAATCGGTTAGAGAAAGGGCCTGTAGGGGGCCTCCGGAAAAATTGTCGTAAAAGAGTGCCAGTTGGCCCTCTAAAAAAATTGCGTTTTGGGTCAGCGTTAGGCAAAGACTGATGAGGAGAGGAGGAGGAGTAGGAGGAGTAGACAAGAGGAATCGGATACATAAGTAATGTTAATCTTTAGCTGCTTTTCCCCGGAGGAGATTTGAATTCCGGTGAAATCCAGGCTCTGTTCATTTTAATAAGCGTCAGCCTATCAGCGCTGTCAGTTGACAGGCGTGTACGCTTATCGGTGATGACGCCACCAGCTACACTGAATACCCGCTTTGACAGCACGCTAGCGGCAGGGCAGGCCAGCACCTCCAAGGCGTACAGCGCCAGTTCAAGCCACGTGTCCAGCTTTGAAACTCAGTAGTTGTATGGAGCAGAGTGATCGGTCCGGACGTTGGTATGGTCAGCTAGATACTCCCTCACCATCTTTCTGTAAAGCTCCCCCCTACTCTGCCTAGACTGGGGACAGGTGACAGTGTCTTGCTGGGGTGACATAAAACTGGCAAAGGCCTTGGAGAGCATTCCCCTGCCAGTGCTGGACAAGCTGCCTGCTTGCCTCCTCTCCCCCGCTACTTGGCCCACAGAAGAACGCCCTCTGCCGCTAGCGGTGTCAGATGGGAAGGATTGTTTCAGCTTGTGCACCAGGGCCTGTTGATATTGATTCACTCTCATACTCCTTTCCTCTACAGGGATGAGAGTGGAAAGGTTCTGCTTGTACTGTGGGTACAGGAGAGTGAACACCCAGTAATTGGTGTTTGAAAAAATTCTTCTAACGCGAGGGTCACGGGATAGGCAGCCTAACATGAAGTCTGCCATGTGCGCCAGAGTCCCAACACCCAAGAATTCCCTCTCCTCACTGGCCTGACTCTCCATTTTCTCCTCCTCCTCCTACTCCTCCTCCAAGTCCTCCTCTTCAGCCCATACACGCTCAACAGTTAATAAGGACTGAGCACTGGTACCCTCTTCTGTCTCGCCGACATTCTCCTCCTCTTCCTCCTCATCCTTATCCCCCTCCTTCGATACGTGCTGAGAAACATACCGGAGGGTGCTCTGGCTATCAAGCGAGGTATCTTCCTCCACCGTCTCTTGTGACAAGCTCAAAGCTTCCAACTTCATGCTGAGCAGTGAATTTTTCAACAGGCAAAGCAGCGGGATGGTGAGGCTGATAATGGCGGCATCGCCGCTGACCATCTGTGTTGACTCAGATATCAGACATCCACGTACACTCCTCATTGTAGACTTGAGGAAGCTGACTGACCTGATTACCAGTTCTGGTGGAAGTTGACATCTGGCAGTCTACAATCGCTCTGCGCTGCTGGTAAACTCTGGATAACATGTTTAATGTAGAATTCCATCTTATGGGCACGTCGCACAACAGTCGGTGAGCGGGCAGTTGTAGGCGGCGCTGTGCTGCCCTGAGAGTGGCAGCATCTGTGGTCGACTTGTGGAAATGTGCACAGATGCAGCGCACCTTGGTGAGCAAATGAGACAGATCGGGGTATGTCTTGAGGAACCGCTGAACTATGAGATTGAACACGTGGGCCAGGCATGGCACATGTTTCAGTCTGCCGAGTTGCAGAGCCGCCACCAGGTTACGCCCGTTGTCACACACAACCATGCCTGGCTTGAGGTTCAGCGGTGCCAGCCACACATCGGTCTGCGCCGTGATGCCCTGCTGGCGCTTAGCCACGGCACTGCTGCTGCACCTAGAACTACCAACTGAAGGCGCCGTGCCCACGGATGGTGATTCGGAGGAGGAGGCGAAGGAGGGGTCGGAGGAGGAGGCATAGTACGTCTGAGAGACCGTGACTGAGGTAGGCCCCGCAATCCTTGGTGTGGGCAGTACATGAGCGGCCCCAGGGTCAGTCTCGGTCCCAGATTCCACCAAGTTAACCCAATGTGCCGTCAGTGATATATAGTGTCCCTGCTCGGCAGCACTTGTCCACGTGTCCGTGGTTAGGTGGACCTTCTCAGAAACAGCGTTGGTCAGGGCACAGATGATGATCTGTGACACGTGCTGGTGTAGGGCTGGGACGGCACATCGGGAAAAATATTGGCGGGTGGGGACCGAATACCGAAGGGCAGCCATCGCCATGAGGTTGCGAAAGGCCTCGGTCTCTACCAGCCTATAGGGCAGCATCTCCAGGCTCAGCAATTTGCAGATGTGGACGTTGAGGGCTTGGGCATGTGGGTGGGTGAAACTGTATTTCCTCTTGCGCTCCAGCGTCTGCTGTAAAGGGACACATTGGTGGACGTTGTGGAGGATTGAGGAGGCGAATATGTGGTTTTCCGGCGGGAGGCGCTCGTGCCAGGGTCCTGGGCAGGGGGTTGACTAGCAGAGGCAGCGAGTGACACAGGGGAAGGAGCAGTGGTGGGACCCGCAGGAGGTGAACGGCCTTGATTCCATTGAGTGGGGTATTTAGCACCCATATGCATGCGCATGCTGGTGGTGGTTAGGCTAGTAGTGGTGGCACCCATGCTGATCCTGGTGTGGCACAGGTTTCACACCACAGTCCGTCGGTCATCCTCAATTTCTTTAAAGAACCTCCAGACTTCGAACATCTAGGCCTCGCCATGGGAGCTTCACTACGTGAAACAGTTGCTGCTGATGCACCAGCTCTGGCCCTGCTTCTCCCTCTGGCCACACCACTGCCTTTTCCAACATGTTCTGGTGCAGCACTCGCCTCCGCCTCAGAAGCACTGTCTTCACTCGGCTTATCAACCCATTATCTTATCAACTTCATCCTCCGATTCCTCAGTCTGATCCCCCCTCGGACTTCCTGCCCTGACAACAGCTTCACCACTGTCTGACGTGTCTCCTCATCGTCCGACACCTCTTTACACACTTCTTCCACTAAGTCAACAATGTCATCACCCACAGACTGCGACAGTTGGAAAACTTGGGCATCGGGAAAGAGGTCAGCAGCAACCTGAGAAGTGGTTTGTGACTCTGGGAAGGGTCCAGAAAACAGTTCCTCAGAGTATGCCGGATCGCATTCCAAATTTTCCTGGGAGGGGGCATACTGGGGGGAAGGAGGTTGAGGTTGAGGAGCCAGAGGAGTGCTCCCTTGGGTAACGTGGGTGGACTGCGTGGAAGACTGACTGGTAGACAAATTACTTGAAGCATTGTCCTCAATCCACGACATCACCTGTTCGCACTGTTGTGGTTTCAACAGTGCTCTGCCACGTGTCCCTGTAAGTTGAGACATGAAGCTAGGGAGTGTAGCTCTGCGGCGTTCCCCTGCTCCCTCATCAGCAGGTACTGTCTCACCCTGCCCCAGACCAAGGCCTCTGCCCCCTGCAGTAATTGAATGTCCAGGCCCACGCCTCGTCCTCGACCCTTAGCC